>JZRO01000129.1:0-43178 GCA_000963465.1 Blastocystis sp. subtype 9
TTGTCATAGAGTGCCCCATTTTTTCCGATTCAAACATGGGTGTCTTTTTTTCTAGTCTTTTTGATTCTCTCTTTGGAATGAAAGAGCAACGTATTCTCGTTCTAGGTTTGGATAATGCTGGAAAAACCACAATTCTATGTAATAAACAGAATTTGTTTATTCTTTGTAGATAGATTGCAGCTAAATGAACCAATTTCTACTGTTCCTACCATTGGGTTTAATGTCCAAACTGTGGGTGATTTGAATTCTTAATTAGTGTCGTAGATAAAATACAATAACTTAACATTCCAAATGTGGGATTTAGGAGGGCAGACCAATATTCGACCGTATTGGAGGTGTTATTATCCTGATACAGGTAGATTTGATCAACTGTAGATGAGATATAGATGCTGTCGTGTTTGTAGTAGATAGTGCGGATACTGATCGTATTCCTATTGCGAAAACAGAACTGATGGCAATTTTAAATGTGCACACGCTCCAATAGAATTATACTGTAGGAAGAGGAGTTAAAAGATGTTTGTCTTCTTGTCTTCGCAAACAAACAGGATGTAAAAGGAGCGTTAAGGGCGAATCAGGTAGTGTTCCAGGCTCTGTACTATATAGATTACGGAAGCTCTCGGATTGTCAAGTATTCGTGATCGAAAGTGGACTATCGTGGAAAGTGATGCTAAACTTGGAAAAGGCCTCAAAGAAGGTTTCGATTGGCTTGCTCAAGAGTTGAATCCCCAGAATCGTAAATGATCTGTTTTCAACAAACACACATAACATCGTTGCAAAGCAAGAAGTGCAGCACCAATCAGACCAGCATCGCCTCCAAACCTTGCCTTCTCTATTGGCGTTTCCTTAATCGTTGCAAATGCATTCTTCTTAAAAGAACTTCGTGCAGGTTCCAGCAACAACTCTCCCAAATCTGCCACACTTCCACCGATCGCCACCATCTCCGGATTCAAACAAGCACACATCGAGGCCAGGGCCACTCCTAGCCATTCTCCCACGACTCTCACAGCCTCCACAGCCTCCTTCTCGCCCTTTAGGGCTCTTTCACCCACCTCTTTCCCATTAGCCACCTGCTCCTCTTTGCCCACCAATCGATTGTACTCCACACACAACGCCTTTCCACTCACGTACGACTCCGCAGCTCCGTCGTTCTCTCCGATATTCCGTCCTTCACGATTCACGATCACGTGGCCAAAGCACTGTGCCATTCGATCACTGCCACAAACCAGCTCGTTTTTGATAGCGAACCCTCCTCCCAAGCCTGTTCCTACGGTCAAACAGAGAGTGCTGTTCTTCCCCTTCCCAACTCCCAATCGAGCCTCCGCGATTGTTGCAGCATTCCCGTCATTCACGACGACTGTGGGGAGTTTCATTGCCTCTTCGATCCTAGCTCGCAGAGGAGTGCCTTGCCACTGAGGGATGGAGGAAGTGGCGTACAGAATGGATCCCTCTGCATCGATGGTGCCTCCAGTGCTGATGCCAACGCAGATAGGACGTGTTGCCGTGTTCAGACTGTGCAGCAGATCGATGCACACTCGCACCACGCTTTCGCTGCTGTCCTGCGGACACTCCGCTTTGACCGGCCCTGCGATGATCGCACCGGACGAGGAGACGACAGCCGCTGCAATCTTCGTGCCCCCGATGTCAAGAGCGAAGGCAGAGGAGTGGAGAGCGCGCATCGTCTGCTTCATCAGGTCGGCGTACTGCTTCGTTATCCACATGGGACGCGTTATCATCGACCCAACGACAACAGCATGCGCTCCGAGCTGCAGAAGACGACGAGCGTGTTCCGGAGATGCAATTCGACCCTCGCAGATCACAGGCACCTTGACAGCCTCAGAGAGACGAGACACCAGGTCAAAGTCGGGACCCTGGATCTTTGGCGAGTAGGACGTGTATCCTGAAAGAGTGGTGGCCACAATATCAGCGCCTGCATTCGCAGCAGCTACACCCTCTTCGAAGGTCGAGATATCTGCCATTACGAGACATCCAAACTGCTCCTTAATCTGCTTGATCATCTCAATACCAGTAGTTCCATAAGGATGAGGACGATTTGTAACATCCAAGGCAATAATATCGGATCCAGCTTCAAAAATTTCTTTGGCACGATCCATATTTAGAGTAATACGTGTTTCGTATCCATCCACATCCTCCTTGTAGATACCAATAATTGGGAGCTTTACAGTTCTTCGAATTGCTGCAATATGGTTCGGGTCATCTGCACGAATACCCACAGCACCTCCAAGCTCGGCAGCTTTTGCCATCAACGCCATGTTTTCAGGTCCATACAGTCCGTCCTCTTCGTGAGCCTGACACGAGACAATGATTCCGCCCCTGATTTGGTCAATAATTGAAGCCATGAAAAAGAAAATGGGGGGCTAAAAAAGTGTTCAACAAACAATCCAATGGTAAGAAGATGCGCGCACAAGAGAAGCATGTCGTTCTGTGAAAGGGTACTTGGGTACAACGAAAAGTGCATTATGCAATGTTCTACATTGAAGCTGGTTGAGTAACAAAACGATTGTTCCGGGATGAGTCGAAGCCACTCCATCAGTCGTTGCCTACCTTCTCGATAGCCACGTTCTTCGATCTCTTCATATCGATTGTTTTCTGTGAGTTTAACGTCGTGAAGAGGAGGCCGAATAACGACATCAGAATTTTCAAGCAGGTTATCTGCACGTCGATTCTCGCTCCATGTGTATAGCAGTTTCTGCTGAATGCCATTCTTACTAATTTGCTCGCCGAATAATCGCGGAAACAGGCCTTTAAAGAAAAGTGTCCAGCCTGACTGTGTATCATTGATTTGAAAATGGTCGTCTTCCGGGTATCCCTCTACGTTCACAGTTATAATCACCTTCGGATGAAACACAGAACTCATCACATCGGAGGGCAGATTATTGCAATAGCCCCCGTCTACAAGCATGTTTTGGTGAGGCACCTATTGTTAAGAAGAAATTGGAAAGCAACGGAGCCATCTCCGATTGGAGGGAAAACATTCAGTAAACTCATCGAACCTCTCACAAATCTCCACATAGGTCCATTTCGTGCCACCAACTCCTACATCACATAGAGTTTGCAATACAACCCTGCAATTGGTAATGTCGCTACAAACGCAAAAATAAGGGATGATCGAGTTTTCGATTAGTCGTGTTCCTACGGCTTCTTGAGCCACTTTGTTTATTAAGTTTCCTCGTGTCTTTTAGTAAGAGTTGTTTGTTAAAACTACCAAGCTCAGCACTGGCAATGTGATATCGCTGAGTTGTTGATACAACGAAGCTAGCGTGTTTGCGCCTTGCTTCGCCTTCTTTCGTGTAAGGTAATAGTCTCCCCTGTTCCCGCTCGCAATTCCACCTACAAAAGCGCCCATCGACGTTCCTCCCACAAAGTCGATTGGGATCGCCAGCTCCTCCATTGCTCGCAACACACCGACGTGGGCATATCCTCTAGCGCCTCCTCCACTCAGCACGAGTCCCACTGCCGTGTCCGTGAGATATCGGGCCAGTCGCCGCACATCGCTTCGGTTGCTGCTGAGGTCGATGTGTGGCGCATCTCGGTGGATGACAACGTGGTGCACTTTCTGAGGAGCGAGTTTAGCTCTGGCTGACGCGATCGAAACAACCCTACAGCACCAATTTCCACTCTTCGATCTTTCGCTCGTAGAATGCATCACTCACCGAATCTTCGAATTCTCGCAGGAATACTATTTCGCGTCGAATTCCGTAGAGTTGCTCACTCAGTGTGACATAGTCTCCCTCGCTCAGAGGAGTATCGCAGATGTTCACCACAAGAAGCACCGCATCACTCTGATTCAATCCACTCCCACACGCAATACCACATCCAAGAGCTTCTCGTTCCATCCTGCCAAAAGGCCATCTCCTACCAGAACTGTGCGTTGCACTCCCTCTTGTGAGGAGAGGGTGCTCACGCGATGGCGGTCTGCCGAAGTGATCAGTCCCGTAGGCTGAATTGCATGCAACGACGCATACAGAAGACGTGAAAACGCACCTAATGACGTTGTGTTTTGCGTTCCCGCGATTACTGCAATGTTCTCCACATGACATGTCAAGGTGTCTGGTCACGTGGAAATGGATATATTCCGTTGGCATTTCATTTGCAGGTCCACAGCTCGCTGCTCGATGAAGCGGAACATGGGAATGGGCCGGCACTTCATCAAACGAACCAAAGTACTACGTGGCAGACGAAGCAATTCGGTTCGTCTCGCTTCGTAATGAAATCAACGAAATCCCAACCACAATAGAGATTGATAGAAGCACTGGCAGAGCGGAGACAATGACGGAATAACAGAACCACATCGTGGCCATATTCCTGAATGAAACTCCCATAAAAAACATACACTAATTACTTGCTGGGCATTTCCTTCATTTGCATGAGCACGTGCTTCCTTCTCCTCTTTAGAAAACACATGACCACCATCATAGGAAAGACGATACAGCAAACGATACCGCGGAGACCGCCGTACTGCCTGTGTAGAACGAAGTCTGCCCGAAATCAGGATGATTCTTGGAATGATCAAACTTAGTGATATCTACGCAGAGTCCACAATATCATCTGCTTGAATCACACACGTGCCACGTGCACACTCACGCCATTCCAAACTATGATCCAAAAAAGGGTAGGCCTTGTGGAATTCCGATAAAAAGTACCTCAGGAGAAAAGCAAGGCACACGTCACTCAAAAGATCGATGTCCCCGCGATAAGGCACAAACAACAATGTGGCTGTTTCCGAATCCACATAAAAAGTGGAGTGCTCGCGATGCACCAATAAATCCCCCGGTTTGTACTGAATGAAATGACTGAAATAAAACTACGAGAATACTAATTTCACCTTCGGGATGCAAGATTCTGCCATGAACCAGAATGACACTAAAGGAAATGCAAACGCGATGACATACAGAGTGTATGGAGGAATGGACACTAGTTTATGTTTGTGCAGCGATAAGATCATATCGCCATCGCCTCCTGCAATTTTCTCAATTTCTTGTGGAGTTGCAGATTCGCTTGCTAAGACACTTGCGAGCTCAGGAAACAGCGTCTCCAAGGGGGTTGCTTTACTCGATGAAATGCCAATCATAGCGGAGAGAGATCTATAATGTCAACACTGCAGAAAATCCACTGTAAGGCCTCACAGCGTAGTACTCTCTGGCTTCGATTGATTTCTGTACTGACCAAATTCGCCACGACTTTGTGCTGCGCCTTGGAGTAGGGAAAAGAAGGGGTAAACAAGAGAGCTTCCACATTTGATGCCGCACGTACAGTGATCGTCTGGAGTTATGAATATCAACAACCACTACACTTCTCCAATGAGGATCCAAGAGCTGCAATAGCACTTCAGAAAAGGAGAAAAACGAGTCACAGAGAGGACGAGACCAAAGTACATCTTCCTGACCGTTTTCTGAGATGAGAAGAGTTCCCGAAAGCACAAGAATTCTAGGAGTAAACCACCATCGGGGTGTAAACATTGTGCCTGGTTCACCTGCTTCCACAATTGTCGAATCCTTAGGATAGAAGGTGCGCTCCACAGTCGAAAAGAGACATGATATCTGGCTAGCAGAAACATCGCTACATCGTGAAAAACAAATGTTCAAACAATAAAGAGAAGGCTTCCATAAAGCGAATGATATTCCGCTCCTCTTCGGACACAGAGCGTTGAGCTGCATTCTGTTTTGTGTGCTTCATTTGTGAAATGGAGCTCATCTGCAATTCAGATACGCTCTGAAGAAAAAAGGGAGTAGATGCAACAGGATCGCGATTCTTTTTCCCTCCCTATACATAGTACAGAATGGAACAGACTCACCTGGAACTTTCTATTCTGACGAGCATACCACTCCCGGGCTGCTTGATATTGCTGACGAACCTTCGCCATGGAAACCATCTCGTTGGCAAAACGCTTCCATTGACCCTTAGGAGATACAAACTCTTCTCTATCCATTTAGTACGATCTGTAGAATAGGTTTACACAATCTTTTCGCTATTTTTCCGAAGTTTACGTAAAATGGCATAAACAATCAAACCAATGATAGTGATAACGAATAGTGTCAATCTAGTAATATAGATATACACAGTTGGATATACGTGATATGCATAATACACAGAGAAAATATACTTTTTCAGAGATTCGAAAATGGGCTCTTTTTTTGGTATCCATACGAAGATTCACAAAGGAGTAGATTCTACTGTTTGCTACCTGTACATTCTATTTATCCAATTCCAGTATTCTGTGATTTCTTCACATTACATGAATACAAACAAGAAACACATTTGTTGAAACTCCCCACTATCCACATTTCCCTTATGGAAACGACTAATTTTGTGCGTGGAGTGAACTATCGGAGACTCTCTGAGAAATATATTAGTCTCCCTCTGTTGCTTTTCCTTACTCCACTTGTGTTTCTGTTCCTTAGTATAATTATTTCAAAATCACCCAATGAGCGTCCAGAGCTCATTCAAATGTAGAGTAGCAAGTTGCCAGTTACAATTAGGTTTAATAGTCGTGTTGAGACTTGGCTTGAGAAGCAAAACGATTTTATAGATAAGAGTTTCATGCTAAATGATATGGGTATGGAACTCGTGACTGAAATGAACGGTGATTTGTATCCTGTGAGTGATTGTTGTAATCGCACAGGAGATCCAACAGGTGGCTGTATCTATACATCTTCTAGCTACTTTGAGTCGTTCGTTTCTTTTTCAGGGGAGAAAGTGTCAATTGAGGTTGGAGATGCGTTTAACCATTCTTATTTTAATGACGTCATTCCGCTCATCAATTACAAAATGATCCCCAAAGTAGCCCTTCATTGCACGTCAACTCATGACTGTCAGGAGATGTGTGCTGATGAGGAGGGTACCTGGGATCCCGAAACAGAGATCTGTAATATCGTTTATTATCTAACAAGTGTTTGTTACCGTGTTCGTTTCAACGAATCGTCATTCTCTCTGGACGATTCAGACTTCGTGTCAGCCAGTGGCACCGGATGTTTTGCATCTACAGACTGGTCTCCTTATTCCTATTCACCCGTAGTAAACTCTACTCTTATTCCGGTTCATGTACCATTGCTCACCGTCTGTTTATTAGATCCGGCTGAACTTCGATCCTGTAGTTTCTGCATCTCTCTACACAAGAGGCTGCTCGGACGCGTTTCTGCAGAACTCCACCTGCGCTGCCTGCTTTGGTCACATTCATGAAGACCAGATTCGCATGGCACGCATCTTCTTTATCATTTGCGTTGTTGTTTTTGCTGTGGAGACCACTGTAGGTCTGATGTCTTGCTGTCAGCGCAGGTGATCGTACTGTATTGCATGTTTTGGGTGGGGAAAAAGAGAAACATCTCACCTACACGGATCATGTCACCTTCCTACGAGAAGATTTTCACGCCACTCATCTATGCGGAATTTCATCCTGTGGAACTGCCGGATGAACTCGCAGGACTGGGAATGAAAGGGCTTCATGAGCGACTTGCGGTGAATGGGACTCTGCGGGTCCCGAGGCCAAGCTTCTCGGATAGTACGGCTGGCCCTGTCGAAATATTGGATGTATAATGGTTTGTTTTTGTGTCTTTAGTTGCATTTGTTTGTTTATGCGAAACGTGTTCGTCTTGCTTCTCCTTTCCTGCGCAGTTTCTTGGCATTGTGACAGTCGCTGCAGCTTGTGATTAGTAGATATTGGCCATGCGATTATCCTTCAAATTGCACTCAATGAAGTAAGACCATCTTTAAAGGTAGTGCTTTATCTCACTAGTACTGATAAAGAAACAAATTATAAGTAAATTGGAAGCGCTCGAAGAAAACAGTCTGGTTTGAGCTTTTCCTTGAACTAATAAATAGGGAATGAAAGATTATTATTCAGCAGTGAGGCTCGAAGAAAGGAAGTAAGAAATAGGCTTGTTGGGCTGATGCCATTAAAAAGCAGCCCGAATTTAATGAAACGTGGAAGTGGCATGTTATCGATATGAAGGATGTTACAGTACCCACTATCTTGTTCGATGACTCTAAGACAAGGTCAAAAGTACTTCGTTCGGATGAAGATAATGTTGTTTTTAAATTGCACTCTTTTATCCACAACACTTTACTATATTCAAAAGATCAACGCGACGTATGTTTTCTTTCTCTGTTCTATGATAGCTACAAAACCTTCGTTTCATCGTCCACCTTTTAGGAGATTTGCACCAACCTTTTCACACAACAAACAACGAAGACCAGTGTTTGGATTCACTCTTGCTCTTCCTTATAGATGGCTCCACAATTTCAATCTCTATTCTTGGTTCTGAGGAGAATCTCCACTTCTTTACAGACCGTGTTGCAGACGCGATTTTGAATCCCTCTACTCTTCCTTTTTCCCTGATTATGAAAGATTACATCCTTGTCATCGCCGAATCGATCGGTCGGCGTTGTTCCTCCTCTACAGAGCGTGTGTTCTCTTTAAATACCATTATGGAGTGGGCTAACGAGTCTTACTCTCATGGAATGGAAATCTTACGGGTAAGAGAGAAGATTAGTGATAACATAGTTGGTGCAACCAGGGATGGATCTGTCGGATAACCAAGAAGTACTACAAATTATGCAATCAATTTTATCGGATCAGATGTGTTTGGCGGGAAAACGTCTAGCAGCTGTATTTCGACAAATGGATACTTATGTCTCTGTATCGCCTTTTTGGGTGTTTTCTCTCACTGCCATATTTGTTCTGGTTGTAAGAAAGGTAATAAAGCGAAGAAAGCTCAAAGAATACTGTGTTTGTTGGATACTATCGAGCAAAACGAGTCATCTACTTTCCAAACATAACTAAAGTATCCAAGCACGACCAGTGGGTATTCAACAAACAGTCCATTTTCGCTTGCTTCGATCCAACACAGCAAAAAAAGCTTCCTGGGGGATTTCAACATTTGAAATAGTTCGCAGCTTCTTCTTTCCTCGTTTCTGCGCTTCTAGCAGCTTCTTCTTCCGAGTCGAATCTCCACCACCCACGAGTTTTCCTCCCTTGACCAGCACATCTTTTCGATAGGGTGCAATCCGTTCTCTAGCAAATATTTTCGATCCTACAGCAGCTTGGAGAATGACTTCGTACTGCTGTCTAGAAATAGCGTCCTTCAGTTTTAGGAGAATCTCTCTGCCTCGTTCCTCTACTTGTCTGCGATTACAAACAAAGGCTAAGGCGTCCACTCCTTTTCCATTCAATAAAATGTCCACTTTTACCACATCATCTTCTTCCCAGCCATCGTCAGCATACTCGAGAGATGCATATCCTGAAGATAGATTCTTCACCACGTCATAAAAATCCACCACGATTTCCGACCATGGCATGCGACATTCCATCAGCACCGTATTACTGTCCAGATACTTCAAGTCGGTTTCATATCCTCTTCGCTCCCTTAGAAGCGTCATCAGTCCTCCGATATATGTAGAGGGAGTGATAATACTGACACGCACCATTGGCTGTAAGATGCGAGCCACCTCTGAAGGATTTGGCATTTCTGAGGGCTTGTTGACCTCTATCTGACGACCTGTTTTCAAGACAGCGCGATGTGGCACAAAAGGCGCTGTCACTAGAACAGGCATCCCGAACTCTTGGAACAATCGCTCCTGGAAAATGTTCATGTGCAACACACCGAGATAACCACAACGGAAACCCATTCCTAAAGCCTCGCTCGACTCTTGGGAAACACTGACAGAGTTATCGTTCAAAAGGAGTCGTTCTAACGAGACTCGCATTTCCTCGAACGAGGATTGATCCACAGGATAGACAGATGCATAGACCATACGCGAAGGGATGGAGAAGTTGGGAAGAGCAGAAGGTTTGGGACTTGAAGAGTAGTCCTGATTATGGATGATCGTATCTCCGAGAAAAATCTGCTTGTTGTCACGACAGCCCAGCACGACATAGCCCACATTCCCCACTCTCAGCTTCTTAATAGGAATAGAAAAGGGCAATAAGAGTCCCAGCTCCAGCACTTCGAATTTCTGGTTCGAATGATACAGAAGAACTTCATCTCCTGTTTCCAATTCCCCGTCTTCGATCTGAATCGAGCAAATAATCCCTTTATACGTGTCATACCAGCAATCGCAGATCCTAGCGCGAAGCGGATTTTCCAGTTTTCCTTGTGGCCAGATGATCGTGTCTATGATTTTATCGAAAATAGCGTCGATCCCGATGTTCTTCTTGGCACTGCAGCAGAGGATATCATTCGGAGGCAGCTTTAGCACGTCTGTGATCTGCTGTTTGCACTGATCCACGTTCGCATGGGGAAGATCGATTTTCGTGATCACAGGAATGATATCCAGGTTCTACGTGTCACGTGGGTGTCTAAAAGCAACGTGTTTCTTTGCACTTCGAAATGTGGACAATGTTTGCGCCTGAATGCCTTGCGTCGCATCTACTAGCATCAACACACCCTGACAAGCTGCCAAGCTCTTCTCCACCTCATAGGAGAAATCAACGTGTCCAGGAGTGTCGATCAGATTTAGAAGATAACTTTCTCCATCCTTCTTGGAACGAATTAGCATGCTTGCAGTCTGAGCTTTCACAGTAATCCCACGTTCACGTTCGACCTCTAGATTATCCAAAAACTGAGCTTGCGCATCCATAGGAATGTTCCCTGCACTCTTCAAGATCGCATCTGCCAATGTGCTTTTTCCGTGATCAATATGTGCAATAATACTAAATGTACGACAGTTTTCGACAGGAACTGATAAGTAGTTCTCGATTATGGTATTTGTGTTGGGGCCATACTTTCCTAAGAATCTAAAAGTGAAGAGAAGAGATAGGAGAGACTGTGAAAGGGCACAAGCACATAGTTTCAACGTTTTTTGTCGGAAGAACGGTTTAAGCGTTCTCCATAGAGCTGAACTAGATAACATCGCTCAAAGAAGAGGATGAGAAGACAACAGATACTTGCTCAATTCTCTTTTGCCTTAGAACAAGAGTAGGGTAACCAGCTTAGCTGATTATTCTGCTTTGTTCAGCAAGTAATGACAGAAGTATAACCAATAGAAAATGATGTATTTTCAAGACAATTTGTTTGTTTGCACTCGTTGTATCGGTAAGAATGATGAAAATCATTCTTCTGAAAATCCTGTTTTTTGTTTTTACTGTTCTTTTCTATATTGTGTCGTTGATTGCCATTGATCGTGTAACGCGTATTTTTAAGTGTGCTATCTAAACACTAGAAAATCCATATAATAAATGTTACTTCATTTCGTATAGTACTCTCTTTCCAGAAGAATTTGGTGTGAGTCCCACTTATATGGAAACAAAAGTGGCAAACAATAAAACCATGCAGCCAGAAGCCATTTCATCCACTGTTTCCGTGTTGAAGAGTGAAGAACCGAAAAAAGTGACTCTCTCTGTACCAACAGAACAGGTAGCTAACCTATTGGAAGGAGCTACTGCAAATATTCATTCTGTGGATTTTATAAGTGATCAATCGCAATTCAACAACTCTACGAATATAAGTGGGGTTGTTGATTCCCAGCTGTTTTTGCAAGCATCAAAGAAACCAGAACCATCTTTTTCTGTAGCTACCTCCTCTCTATCCTCTCCTTATCCGCGTAAGGCTTTTTTCCACCGTCGACAGGATATCTTCGGGAAGCGATCTCAGTGGATCAATTATTTCCAGTCTTTTCAGCGTTTCCAGAAATCGTATCTATTTTGTCCATATACCAAATAGTCAAAATAACTCTATGAACAAAGTAGTGTATGTGAAAAGAGGAACCACTGGCATTTCGGGTGAAATTATTGGGATTTGCGATAGTTTGCTCATTGCTATGCTTACTATGAAGCGCCTCGAATGTACCTCCTTCCATAACAATGAATCCTAGTTACGAGTCAAGTGATTACGAATCACTTGTTCGAGTTTTCTTTAGCAAATGTTTACTTCAATTCCACCAAAAAGGAAATGAGTAGAACTCCCTCTTTTTCTTCACCTCTAGAAAAAGCACGAACTTTTGTACCTCCTGACTATCTAGACACTTACAGTTTGATAGCAACTGGGCGAGATAAGAATGACCCCTTTTCAAATCCTATCTCTCGTTTTGGAGTTAGTGGTCCTGTGCTGATAACGACTCTCCATGTAATGACTGACCGTATTTTACATAGTGAACCAAAAACTTCTCGATTTGTGGAAATGGGATTAATCAAGCGAAGAAGTGGAATTCCGAAAGGAAGGACGGAGTTCTATACTCTCGTTGATGTGTACTATAATCGATGTGTTCGGTCACTCTTTAAACCCTCGTCATTACTCCAGGAACTACTGAATTCCTACGAGACTAAACTGGGACAGGGGTTGCGAATCGGAGTCCATATTCGAATGGGACAAGGCCACTCGGACTGGAAAGATTCTCGTCCTTTTTTGAATCAAAATCAAGTTGGGAGTTTCATTGAAAAGTTGCACCAATTTGTGAATAATAAGATGAAACGACTAGAGAACAAAAATGACGTGAAAATCTTTTTGTCGACCGATTCGACACAAGAGGAGAAGCTGATGAGGAGACAATTTCCAGGAATGATCGTTACGACATCAACTCTGAAACGGTCGCATGTGGGTGGAATTTATCACGCAAAAGTGGGAGAAGAAGCTGTGTTGAAAGCTGTGCTGGATGTCATGCTGTTAGGCAAGTGTGACTTTTTGTTTCTGACGCCTCGGAGTGGATTTAGTAAAATTGGGTTGTATTTTGCTGAGGAAGGCACGCCCTACCGATACATTTGAACTGTTTGTTAAAGGACATTATATTTTGTTTTTATGGAGGACGATAACTATCAGCAGCAACAGGATGAGCTGTGTGCGTTAGAAGCTATTTACGCTGATTCTTTTACTCGGTATGGATTTTGGGCAGATATCACTCTTTTATTAGACTATCGTCAAATTCTTTTAAAATATCAATTTCAAATGACAAAGGACGCTCCGATTTGGTCTTAACAGTACATTATCATAAACAGTATCCTTCCGACTGTTATCCCAAGTTTGAAGTGTATGCAGAGTGGTTATCAGACAAACAAATTGAGAATATTGAGGAATCACTGGTTTGGGGTACTTTTGTATGTCTCAAGTAGATGGAACAATTTGCAGAAAATCCAGGGCAAGTTGTTGTGTATAATTGGGTCGAATGGCTCCGTGAAAATGTGCAACCTACATCGTTACAACCAGAGTTGTTTATTTCCTTGTTGTTTACATAGAAATGTATCTGAGCGTGTCTCAGAACCAAAGTCAAAGAGTGAAAACGCACATCCCAAATTAAAGAATAATTCGGGTCCTGAACCTCTTTCCACGAAGGAGTATTCATCGGGTGTCAAAGAAGATGGCTTCATCCGTCCACCAAATTGTGTAGGAGATAGTTTGCTTTGTTCAATAGCCCGAAGTTTTTTCTGATGAAGCCTTCACAGACCGCAAAAGCACATTCCAGGCACACTGCGCAGAGATTCACTCCGAGGAAGAAGCGAAATTAGTTCTGCAATACCTGTATAGCAACAACAAAATCCAAAGGTATGGAATTTTGGAATTCCATTTCTAGAGCAACACATAACATGTACGCTTATCGCATCTTCGACGAGAAGCGGGGTGTCTGGATTGAAGAGAATGACGACGATGGTGAAAGTGCAGCAGGAAGCCGAATGGCTTTGCTTGTAATAGTTTGCGTTGAGATTAAGAGTAGTTAAATATCATGAATGTGAAAAATGTAATCGTTGTTGTTTCGCGATGGTGGGGAGGGATCTTGCTAGGTCCAGATCGATTCAAACACATCAATAATGCCACTCGGAATGTGTTGGAGAAGTGTGGTTTTGTGGACAAAGAACATTTACACAAAAAGAATAAGAAATGAGTTGTTTATTATAACAAAGACATCAGTTAGGATTCATTTTAGTGGGAGAGGGTTGAACGACCTTTTGGCCTACCATTTGACGTAGACTTCGATTTGAAAAAGGACTGGTGCTGGCCTGGGTGAAATACTTGCTTTGAAGATTAGAGTTGCTAGGTGTGGTAACGTTCACTCGTTTCGATTGGAATGGTATATCTGAAGATTCTGATGGTGGAACGTTCATGGTTGGATGAGCTGATGATCCTAACGCTTCCAAGCTTGATGGTTGCAAAGGATTGATTTCCACACTTGAGGAATTTGACTGTTTTGAACTTGGAACTTCACCTGAACTCTGAAGCAGAGTTCCTTCCATCTTTTCAGCTTCTTCTGCAACTTTGAGCCATTCATCATCATCTCCGTACCAATCTTCGTCCAGTGTATTATCCTCATGATTGATATCTTTGGCATCATTGGCATCTTTACTATCTTTATTATCTTTCCCGATACCTTGCATAACCTGACGACTAGCCTCCTCTAGTCTATTCTTCCCTCCAAATTCCCTACGAAAAGCCTCTTGCTGCTTTCTTCTTAGTAATCCTCTCGACACGAAAGGTGTTTGCAAGGTAATTCCATTCGTATCAAGGAACAACTGAATAAGCTGCAAAAACACATTTCCATATTTAGAGGCAAATTGAGGAGTAATTCGATCTAGAGTCACCAGTTCATCTTGTGTCGTAGGCACAGTCCAAGCCATCTCATAGAGTACTGAATTTGGAATATTCACTGACTCTGTCACCTGCTGCAAAAAAGAACGGTACATTTGCAAATACGAAAAAAGACGATTACTCACTTCCTCTGGTAAACGAGAACGAATCTCTAGTACATTTGAGTTATCGATTAGACCGTTTCCATCTCCTTCTTCGGCATTTCCACTTTCACTATTTGAGGTGGGAAGTGGTGCAGGAACTACCTTTTTGGGGCGTGACAAATTAATTGATATAAGTCCTTTCATCAACTTGTCTGCATTGGTCCCAGGTATAATATAAACTACTCCCCATCCTCCAACAGAAAGAGTATGCTTTTCTGCTAAACAATCCTTCTGGATCAAATCTGTCGTGATTTTTTCCATATCCGATTTCGACAGCTTTTTTGCAATTCCAAAAGAAGGGTGTGAAGATACCATCGCTCGAACATGAGGTTTCACTCCGCCCTGCAAACCACGAGAAATCGAGATCAGCATGTTCAACGTTAGTGGAGACGAACAATCACGAACTATCCATAAGTTATGAACTCAAAAAAGAACGTAGTTTGACCATTCCAATGGCAATATCTGTGACATCGATCACTTCAAAATTCCGTGGTTTTTCGCAGTTGTCGCATAGTTGATGCAATGGAACTCCACACATTTCTCTGTCAAACACTTCAGAAAAATACTGCAGTATTTGGCATCTCCTGCAATCCTCCCGATTTTGGCAGTATGCTACGACTCTTCGCAACTCCTGAAGGTTATGACTAATCATTGAGTTATTTTCGCTTTGTCGAATCACAAATTCGGCAGTGTTTTTATCAGCAAAATTGTAATACAAAATACAATCTGCAGGGTTTCGATCTCTTCCCGCTCTTCCTGCTTCTAGATATGATTCTCCAGATACGATTTTACCTTGATAATAGTGAGTAAGTGAATGAGGTAACATATAATGGACAACAAAACGTACATCCGTTTTGTTTATCCCCATACCAAAAGCTACCGTCGCAACAATGATCTTTAATGAGTCCTCGCTCCATCTCCTCTGGATCTTTTCTCGTTCTTCCACATCCAATCCTGCGTGATAAAACCCGATTTTTTCTTCGTAACCCACGTGACTCATCGAACTTCGAAGATCCTCACACACCTTTTCACATGCTGCCTGCGTACCACAGTATACAATTCCAGTCTGGTTAAGTTGTTTAGTTATGATATAATTCGTAAGGTCAGAGATGAAATGGCGATGACTCTTCTTCGTTCGAACTTCGTATCGAAGTTCTGGACGATTGAATGACTTCTGATATACCAGCATTTCCTTCCCGCTCATTCGCAAGAGTTTCAGAATATCATTTTTAACAGTTGCAGTGGCTGTGGCAGTAAGTGCCATCAGCGGAACATTCCCACAACATTCATCTCGCACTTTTCCCAACTCCTTGTAATCGACTCGGAAGTCATGTCCCCATTGACTCATACAATGTACTTCGTCAATAACGAACAGTGACATCATACCCCGATCACTCAATACATGAAGAAGTCTTTTCATGCTTTCGCTTTTATTGAGTTTTTCTGGAGTTGTGTAAATGATCTTGTAAGGGGGAGATTCATGGTTTCGAACCGATTTCCACAAGTTTGAGGGAACCTCACCCCCACTATTTCCCAGAATACATCCCACACTAACATGTGCTTCCTCTAGCTCACGTACCTGATCTTGGACCAATGAAATCAATGGAGATATCACCACTGTTATACCTGGTAACAAGACCGCGGGTAATTGATAACACAAACTCTTCCCGCCACCTGTAGGCATGACACAAAAGACGCTGAATCCACAAAGAACGCTTTTGATCACCTCCATCTGGCCTGAACGAAATGCATTATGGCCAAAATACTTCTTATTTGTGTCAAGAAGAGTGATGTCCGAAAAAGGGCAGTTTTTGAGAATGGAGGGAAGGTTAGGAACCTCAGCGCCATCAGCGTAAGTGACAAAAAAGGACTTGTGTTCCACTTTAGCCAAAGAATCCAGAGGTCGGACAGCTTTCGCTGTGGCGAATTGAACAGAGCGACTGTTCACTGTTGACTCCTCCACCCCTACTACAGTGTCCTGCGATATAGGTTCTGGCATAGGACTATTTGATGGGGGATCCCACGAATTTGGCATTGTGGAGGGTTGGAGAGAATTGTTGACTTGGAAGGGAATGCTGGATCGAACAGAACTGCTAGACTGGAGAGGACTATTAGGTCGAATAGAGCTATTAGGTTGGAATAGAGTCGAATAGGAATTAGATCTCCCAGCAAACAAAGATGGATTGGGAACACTTTCCTGCACCTGCGGAACACTGTCCTCATCCTCCAAGGCGAGAGATTGCTCGATCGAATTCACTTCACGCAGGAGATCCTCATCGATAGCAAAGTCTTCCATCCCACCAGCCGGGGAGATTCTAGAGGTCGCATTCGTCGAACGTGGAAATGGTTCAGGAATACGCGGATTATTTACAGTATTTGGAATTGGAGTCGTGGAGTTAACAGGTTTTACGGGTTTTGCAGGTTTTGAGTACTGTAAAATCTGCTTATGCTCACGCTGCATCCAATTTACATGCTCTCTATATGGTACTACTGGAGGACAACTAAAATTAAATAAAAATAAGAAAAACGAACACATTCTGGATTTCTGGATTGGATACATCCAATCGATATGCCATTAACTGTGATAGGTTCGGACGGGACTATAAATCACATCATTCCATAAAGCGAACATTCTCAATCCACTTGAGCTCATTATGAGTGATGGGTATCTCTTTCTGCTTTCTTAGCGCATCCCGACTTGTGCCAGGCATCCCTCACATAAAGAATTTTAAGTACAATTCAAAATTGTATTTACCGCCAAAAAATGGAATGTCAAACAAACACACAATCCACCCTAAATGACTACAGTTCCTTTGGGGTCTCCTGCTGTTGTTGCTGCTGCTGTTGCTGCTGAGCTGCAGCCAGTTTTTCTTCGTTCTCTTTTCGCAATTTGATCTTTTCCTCATTTGGTCTAACGCTCAGCAGAAGAACGCTTTCCTACTTGGGCGCATTGTCCAGCAGGATCAACATAAATGTCATGTTGTCCTTGCTGCCTCGCTCCAAACACAAATCCAGCAACTGACACACTGCTTCCTCGGGCGTTTCATAACTCTCCTTCAATGTCACGTGACTCAAAAATATACTAAAAGATCATTCAGCACCCGGATGAGGTCATCGGGACTGAAAACATCCCAGATTCCATCGCAAGCAAAAATGAGGTAATTATCGGTAGGCTCACGAGCGATCACGCGAATATCAGGCTCGCAAGAAACTGGTTGCGCAACAGCAGACAACGAGTTGTTCTGCTTGTAAATAAAGTCTCCGAAGGATCGAGACACGGCCAAATCCCCGTTAACACGATTATTGAGTACATAACCTCCCGCATCATAGATTCGTTTCTTCTCTGTTTCCTAGAAATCAAGAAGAAGAGGAGTGGAGACAAGTGCTGGTTTGTGATCCACAGAAAGAGGATTTGCATGTCCATCACGAGAGAGGACGCAACGCGAATCACCTAAATTAGCTATAATGAAATGAGTGGGTGTGACAAAACCACAGATCGCAGTACTACCACTCATCGCCTAGAGTCAACAGAAAGCATGAAACGAACAATGCTAGCTTCTCGAATTTCCTTGTCAAATGCTATAATTGAATCGCGAAAGCATTGAATGAAATCTTCAGATGGAGTGCCCTAAAAATCAACACAACTGGCCACATTAACAAGGAGAGACTGTTGGTCCAGTTTCTGCTTCAAAGAGGACACCAAGTTGTCTTTTCTAAATGTTACACAAGTTTTAAGCAACCACATATATGTTGACGTTGCAGCACCGCCGTGACCATCAAATACACCAAAAAAGCCACAGTCTGGCAACCACGCTAGTTCAGGTTCACAAATATGCTGGTCCTGGAGATGAAAATATGGTATGCACAATCACCTCCATGGTTATTCTCCATCCTTGCATTGACACGACAACCCCCTTATTCCCCTTAAATGAAAACGACAGGACTTCTTTGTCTACTACCGGCTGATTGAGGATGTTTCCCATACTATGACAAGAGGCAATGCTGAGAGAAGAATCGAAAAATGTGAATTAGGTGTTCTCCCGCGGGGATAGGAGTATTTATGTACAATAAAACAAATCACATATAATCACATTACTCATCTTTCATAAACACACGCACAGTCGTCTCGCTGCCAATACGGCTATACGTATAGCCAGATTGCCGGAAGAGATTCTTCATCTCCCTCACATCTTTAAATACTGGACTTAGCTTGGCTGGCGACATCACCACGTACTGGCGAACCATCAGCGAATAATGAGGCACCAGTTCCCTGACGACGTCCCACTCTGCATCAGACATCTCCCTTACGCCTACGATTGTCCCGGACGTCGACGAAGACGGTGTCGATGCGGATTCCCTCCTTCTTCACCATGGCGTCGATCGTTGTGACCACAGATGTCGAAGCGACATCCTCGATCACGACCTCCTTCCATCGTCTCTGGAGGTCTTTAGGAACGGACGGATGCTGTTTCGGGGAGTGGAGAGACTAGGGATAAGGAAGGAGACAGAGGAAAACGATAACAGTAGCATTCAGGGAGGTCTGCAGAAGGGGAATATCGAAATCATTTTCGTTGTGATCACCGACCGCCAGTGCCACCCTACTTCAGTAAACCCCAGCGAAACCTACATGTTTTGTGCACCATCTATCAACAGGGTAAATGATGTCCCCTTGAGCTCTACGTTGTGGACAATAGACTCTAGATAACGCAAAACAAAAAGTACTACCACGATTCAAAGAAAGGGTATTAATACGTCGATAGGACTCCACTATAGGTTATACGAATCACAGAAATCAACATTGGCTCATAGCATCCTGCATATGCTTGTACTTATCACTATTTAGATCAATGTGATATTCTACATGAAAACAATCCAAAATAGACATACTGCGCTCAAATTCAGGAATAGTAACTGTATCTGGTTGCATTACTGTTGTGGAACAGGCCCAGTAGAGAAAGGAACCAGCTAACACAATGGCTGTTAAAGAATATAATAACAGAGTAGAAGAAAACTTCATTTTGACGAAAACACTTTTCAACCAAAACGGGAATTTCCGTGATTTATGAAATGTGGAGAAGGATAGATTGGTGATCAACTACTTCATCCCTACATATGGAAACATGGTATCTTAAAGATTGGAATCGCTCCACTGAGTTGTTAGTGATTTCGTAAATGTATTATGTAGAGAGAGAGCGACACTTTGCAATAGTGCAAATGGAGGTTGTCAAAACGAAGCAGAGTTCTTTGACAACCTCATTTTATCAACATTGGAATGACTTCGATTGGCTATACCTACAATGAAGATCCGATTCCAGAAATCCTATGCGAAAAAACAGGAACATTGCCAAATCAGAAAGAACTAGATAAGCTACGGTCTGCAGCGAACGACTCTGTCGACAAATTGCCATGTAGTCACCTTTTTTCTACGACCGTGTTACAACGGATAGCTACAGTTGGGATTATGGACTATTTTCATATAGCACTATACAGAAAATCCAGAGTACTGCTCGTCAAAAACGTCGGTTCAAGTGGAAAGCATGGAGTCGCTTCTTTCAAGTTCTGACAAGGAAGTGAATCCATTCGTGGATGATTTTGTATCTTGGTATATTCAGAGCATCTTAGAAAACAACGATGTATGAGAGTTGAGTTGTTTTTACCTCAAGAGTCTTTTAACAAGAACATTCCGACTTTATTTCGAGCATCGATTCAAAGAGACTCCCCTTTCTACTCTCTTACAATCGGTAGTGCATTCATTTAACCTCTCTCCAGGCTCAGTTGCAGAAATCGTGGAATCGTGGAATCGCATGGAGCATCAACCGCTCCTTTCTCTTCTCCTCTTCAGTCTACTCTGGACAGGAAGCAAAGAAGAATCCAACATTCTGCAACTCGCAATAAAGCTAGTATTCGAGGAATACAACTCCTTGCTGCTTTACGACCTCGTAGATGCGGCTGAGGAGATATCCGAAACAGAAACGGGAATATGTGTTCATTTACAGAGAGGATGGATCCGGTGTGAAGGTTTTGTTCATTGTGCATTTCAATTTAGCTCTCGTACTAGATACTCAAACTTGGACTTTCTGTTGTTGCTTTCGTCTGTGGAATTGTAATGATTCGAGCCGAATTCTGCAACTCCAATGTTCGTCTGGAAAATGCGAAATGTATATAAAGGGCCAGTGTGTTAGTTTTCGAACTGAGGAGCAAGAGTTCCATTCCTCCTGTAGGATAAGCGAAGGTGAGTGGACAAGTGTAACGATTCAGTATGACTCAAATCTTCGTGTTAAGATAAACGAAGATAACTATCAAATCGACAAGTCATTCTCTGAATTAAAATCTTTTCAAATTGGAAGTGATTCGGTTACAATGGATGTGCTGTCAATCAATGTCCAGGATCATCCAATCATATTCTCGTAGTATGTTCGTAGTTTACTCAATTAGATCATTAGCCTCAGTTTATTCAGAGATCACCGAACTCCCTTCGACGAAATTCCCTCTTTCCGTTTTCCATGCCTATTGGGGAAACGTGGAACCACTCCAGTTGACAGGATCTATTTTATCATCTTCTTTACGAAATGATTCTACCTACTTGGGAGTTTTATCTTGGGAGTCACTTCTTCTCTTGTGGAACGATCGACTTCAGAAGTAAATCATTGACTGTATTCTAAAGTGCAGAATTCGAACTATTCTTGTTAATCACAAACAGTCATCTACAACCCCGTTTCATCTGGATTATGATGACCAATCATCCTGTCTCCTGCTCCTCATTATTTTGTCATCTACTCATCCTTCCCTTCTCGCTTTGTTAGATAATTCCCTTTACTGCCATGTACCTCAGCACTCTCATCCTTTGCTCTCATCCTTACTTCCTACGCTTCTTGAAGTATCCACAAGAATGGATAAGAAAAAGCAGAAAGTAAGGGAATCTGAGGAAAACCAGACCGACGAAATCGTAAACATTTCTGGAATACAGCAGGAAGAGTAATTTGATGAAATGGTATGCAAAATAGAGAGGAGTTTGGGTATTCCAGAATCCTTCAGATTATATCAACTCATTTTCCTTCTTTTTTCGTTACAACAGAATCTCAACTGGATTATCTGATTTCGTTAACGATTTGTATTACTTCTCCACCCATGTCTCCCAAATCTCCTCCAGATAACCGAATCGCTGAGGATGTGTTGGCAGCAGTGTGTCAGAATCAATTTTTACTGGGTCAGCTAGCTACAGATCTTGTTCCTAAGAGCGAAGTACTTCATTGGGGACACAAACATCACCATTTGGATGCAAGCTCCATTCGATTTGATGACACGCTGTCAACTGCTGGAATTTCAATCAATTCTGTGGGAGACTATATTGTGAATACTAATCCAAATCGATTAAAATTTAACATAGCATTTCTTTCTCCAGCGCTGGAAAGTGGAATTGTGGAAATAAAATGGAAATTGGAGGATGACCGAATGAATGATGAAATGACGTGCTTTGGATTTTCTACAAATCCCCTCGACAACCAGAACTATGAAGAAAACACATCTATGTGGGTTTATCGTTGTTTCAATGGAGAATTATATGCACAGGGACGAAAGCAAGAACGGATTTTGGAAAAATCACATGCAGGCTCTGTAATTGTGTTCCGTTTCAATTTAAACGAATCAACTGTTTCAATTGAAATCAATCAACATAACTATGGGGTCGTTTTTTCTTCTCTTCCCTCTCCTCTCTATCCTCTTGTTCTGTTTTATAACAGTCAGCCTCCTCAGAGAGCAGTCCGTTTGGTTTCTGTCCAATGTGATTCGTCTGCTCCTATCTCATTTTCGCAGTCTTTCGACAGATCAGATAAAGAGTCCAATACTGGAAATGTGTCTTTGTTGATTCATCACTTATCAGAGTAAGGGTTTTTGCAATTCCTAAGAATAGATGCTATTTCTACACACACGATAAATCAATGTTATTTACGCTACAGATTCTATTGGAACGTCTCCTAAGTTCGTCACAGCTCCTTCGCCGCTGTGGTCTCCATGATGATGTTTCTCCTCCTGCAACAAGTGTACGCTTCACAGGAGGTGTTTTAGAATGGTGCCGAGAGTGTCTGTAAGAGATTCCTCTTCATTTTATAATAGAAAACCTCCCTCCCAATTGACTCATCCTCTTCATTTCAATACGATTCACACACCATTTCTGCATTCTTCTCACAATACTCTTTCACACACCAGTCGAAATCAGTGGGCTTTTGCAACCTTCTCTCTTCCTCCCCGTTCGGATGCTCTTTGGATTGTACGGATTTGTTATTCCTCAAAGAATGCACAGCAGCTTATTGTGGGAATTGTGCAAGAGTCGCAGAATTCGGGTTTGAGTAGAGGATCGGAGTGACTTGTAGAGGATATTAATTTTGAGACGTTTTTGGGAAGCGAGAAAAATACATGGGGATACAAAACGTCGGGACAATTGTTGACATACACTTATTCACTTATTATCAGATTCCATGGAAATCAGTGCACTGGAAATGTAATTTGTTCCAATACTCAAAATACCTTCGTTTTTGTGTTTGACGGAAATCGTCATGAAATGAGACTTCAGCTCGATTCATCCAACCATGTGACTCTATTTGAATCATTACCTGAACATTGGATTCCTGCTATTGCTTTATTACGGGAAGGAGATTCTGTTTCTGTGGAACTCCTTCCCTCTTTTTCCTCTCCCACACAAGAAGGACGCTGGTGTGACTGGTTTCCTCGTGGAGAAGTGTGTATCATGGGAGAAGTAAGCGATACAGTACTGAAAGTGACTGAACTGATTCTTCAAGACTTGGTGAATCACTTGACAGAAGGGGAGATCCGTCAAAATCGATTGTATTCGTACTAAGAGATATTTACAGATAGACAGAACTACTTAAATGAATTTATTTTCCCACTCATTGCTACGATGTCTCTTACTCCTTTATCATATGATCATTGGACATGTCTTTCCTCGAAGTGCTTGATTCTTATGAAACGGCTCCGATTACTAAGTATTAGTCATCCCTACAGCGAGTTCCTACAATGCCTTCTGGTACAATTTCTTCTGTCTCATACCGAGTCTTTGCCTCAACAGACAATATTGCAAGGTGCTTCCCATGGATTGAAGTGCAGTGAGGTATGCAAAGATATTCAAAGTGAGACTCCAATTGATATGGATTCAACAAGGGAAAAGGAGGAGACTACGATTTGTATAGAAATGATAGATAATGAGACTCCCCGAATGAAACGTCTCTATGAACTGCTGGAACATAGTTTCCGAATTCCTTCTACATTTCAACGAAAATGGGGAGAACTGGCAGGATTGTTTTGTCGTACTTGTTTTACCTATTGTTGCCATCATCTTTCCATCATTTCCCTGTTTCTACTTTTTATGCTTTTAACAGTTAGAGTCGATTCTTTTGCAACATATCTACAGTCTACCCCAGCGCCTTTAACATCTCCCCTTATTCTAACCATACTTTGGAAACATGTGATCTTTTCGTTTTGTTCTACTGCAACGGATCCACAAGACAAAACTACTGTTTCTACAATCGAGCGAATTCGAATTCTAACATTGTATACTGCGACACAGTTCGATTTAGGGGCCACAACACGTCCTTCCACTTCTCTTTCTCTCGATCTTGATGAAACACCTAGGGTTGTATTTGACATAGGAGTTTCATTGTTAGAGTGTTCCAGCGCCCATTCAGACGCTTTACACATTACCTCGATCTTCTGCAATGGTAGGATTCGAGACACTTTTTGATAGTAGACAGTTGTGTTTCATTCTTTAGATGAGGCATTCCATTCATCACTTTCAGGAGCAGATTTGATACAGGAGATGAAAGAGCAAAGTATCTTTGCCATTCAGAAGTTTCAGTTGGGTGAAACAATCCGATCTTGCGTAAATGAATTATCGGAAAATACTCCTGTTTCTGTTATTCTGACATGTCTGAAATGTCTATCGTGTCGTGATCATACTCCAGTTCCCATGATTTGCAACGAGTTGTTAAATGCGTTGCGAGAGCAACAACACCATGTGATTTCTTCTCTAGTCCATGTGACCTACTCAGTCATTATGAATGGATGTCCCACAGGAGATGAGCTTTTATCTATGGTTCCATTTATACGAATTCCTAACATTTAGTTGATCTGTGTTCTGAATTATGACTGGTCAGAAGAGGACCTCATTTTTCTACAACAACTTGACGTGTTTGTCACTCTAGAAACACTCCTGGAGAAGCAGCTGACATTCCATCCTTCAAATGTTCTCCTAGAATGTTGTCTGGATCAAATTCTTATCATGACTCATCGGTTGATTGGCTGTTACCATCCTGCAAACGAAACTCCTGTTCCCTCATCAAGTGGAGGATCATCAGTATCTCGTTATCGATCAAGTTCTGCGGGAATGCCGTGCATTGTTTCATTAACTTCATTCCTATTTTCCTTGCTGCAACTTTTGTCAACAAACAAATTCCAAAGTCTGATCACTTCCGCGATTATTTCCCGTCTTCTTCAATGTCTACAACTATTACTTCCTTTTTCAAAAGAGGGAGTTATTGACTGGATCCAAACTTTATTCACATGTCTTTCTTTTTGCGATATTTCTACGCAAATTGCCATTATCTCCGCAATTCAAATGATTCTCATTATTTCAAGTATTCCTCCACAAGATGCGTCATCTCTTATTGACCAATGTTTTACGATTCTTGTTGGGAGCTTTACTTCTCTATTCCATATTGAGACTTCAGTTAGTACACTCTTTGAAAAGCAGCATGTGTGTATTCAGTTGGTACGTCGTCTACTCCATTTGCCTCTATGGCAGTCACTTGCACATACATCGCTTCTTCGATTGCTTCGTTCTGATCGATTGGATGATATTCTAGCTGGAACAAGTGTCATGGGTGGCGAACTAATTGGACTCTTCGAAGGATCTCCCGCTATCTTTACACCGAAGTGGGTTCCAATTAACGAGAAGACGGGAGTCGGAGAAATTTACCACTGCTCAGAGGAGTGTGAGATTCTTCGTATTGATCAGGAAAAAGGAGTCGCAGGGATTCGTATCATTCGGACAGGAGAGGAAAAAGAAGTCCCAATTATGGCGGTCGACTACCGGTCACCTATTCCTGCAGATATTTCGTTGTTTTCGCCTTCACATATGAATCAGCTGTTCATTCTTTTCGATCGTTTTGTTGGGATCCAGAAAAGGTACAATATTTGTCATTGTTTCATTGAAGTCCTGAGACTCATCTGAAAGAAGAGATTCTTCAGAATTTTGCCAGAGTATCGATATTGAAATCGCTAGAATGCATGTCAAGCCAGATGACGACCATATCCTTCCAAAAAGTAGATCCCAATTTTGTGAATACTATGATCCAATTGGGTTTACGACTCACTCGAACTCCTGGTATCTCTGTAATTCCGGAAATGATACATATGTCTGTCACTTCTGCAATCAATCAGTTATTCTTCGTAGGTACAATAACCTATAGGTTTCAAGACTTTTCCTGTTCTCTTCAGTCCTCATCTTTTGCACTCCATTCTAGTTCATCATCAAGTGATTCGTACTCTCCACGGGAATACACCCATTGGGAGATGGGTAGTGGAGATGAGTGGCGTTCACTATGTCGTGACGATAGCGAATTGCTAAGTGAGTTGATTGATAGCGAGATAGGGGTGTGTGTCGTGCGTCTTGTAGAAGGTGACAAATATTTGTTGGATACCCGTGAAAAGTCGTTGGTCCATGTGCATTCGGGGTATTATTTTGGAAACAATTTCATGTAGATGGGAATGGAAACTACGAGAAGGAGTTTCAAGTCCTTCTGTAGCAGACACTCTAATTGGGATGGGATTTGCTCCAAGTCATGTAGATTTGGCAATAAGGTTCCATGGGGAAGATATTGATTCTTGCATCCAATTTATTCTAACTCTCCAAGCGTCTGCAAATACTTCTTCTGTATCATTTACTCCATCTTCTTCTATTTCATTTGACTCTCACGTATCTTCACTTGATTCGATATTATTGTGTGTGTCAGATGAGGAATTACCTTCACTAACTGATTTAGAAACAGTACAAAAAGATTGTTTTGAAGCCAATCATGTGAACGATCCAAATATGAGATATTTTGGAAATAATAACAATTTGTTCATTTTTGATGAAGATTGTCACTTCATGGATTATTTGTGGAATTCCTCTTTTCGATATGATTATTGGAACAAGCATTGGCTACGTACTTCTTTGTGTTGTGTTTCAAATAGATCCGAACTCTGGGATTTCCCAGGTCGATATCTGTCGACGTGTTATTGAGAACTGTAATAGAAGAGGAAAGAAATAACACATAGTGACGAAAATAGCAACGATATTAGCAAGGCAGTTCTTTATTCATCTATTACTGAAATCAAGTCTCTTTCAGGAATTACTACATGATGAGAACTTGTTATCAAGTAGTTGGGTTCTTTTAAAAATTGTAATCCTTCAAACAAAAAATGTCCAAATGAAGCTCCTTGCTAAACAGTGTATCTTGGAGAATCTTTCTAAATGGTATCCTGTGATTAAATCTGATATTAATCAGGAGTTTCAATTGTTGTCACATGGACAGTATGGAGAAAGTTCGAGACAAAATCATAGTGTGGAATTTAATACAGATTGGAACATTTGTATAAGTCCACAATTACGAATTCTACTATTCCTATCATCTCTCGTTCCTCATCAATCTTGGAATTCCACTATTCGAGATTATTTCCAATGGATTGCATTAAATTGGATTCAGCTGGTTCCAAACCCCATTCAACTAATAAATGAAACTGCTTTTGTATCATTATCTTCCCTTGTTCGTGCTGTGTATGAAGCTAGGGAGCCGTTTTTACAAAAATGGTTTTATCGCCAACTTCATCCAATCACTGCAGATTCCATTCTAGTAGCAGCTATTCAGAAAGAAGCAGAACAATGGCCTCTTTTGTCTTCTCAGCTTCAGTCTCTTATTGAATTGGCAATGGCGCGCGATGCACTTAACCCATGTGATGAAGCTGCTGATAAGGTGGAATGGCACGGACTCCATTTTACAGAGGGAGCAACTGTAGAAATAAGAAATCGTTCACTCCCACCATCTTGGACGTATGAATTCACGATCCGTATTTGTAGTGCTATTACAGATACTCCACTTTTGATCTGTAGTGAATCAGAGAGTACAATGCAGTTTAAACGGGAAGATAATGGAATTGTATTCCATCTTGAAGGTGAATCGGAAAGTGTTTCATTTTTATGTGATTTACCAATCCGGTCATGGGTTCATTTTGCTGTTGTTGTTGATTCTGTGACAACTGTAGGAGCATGGATTCTTCTTGACTGTGTAGAGCTGTACGCTTTATGAAAATGGAGTTCCGAAAGAACCTCAGTTCTTTTCTTCTCCGTTTCATTTCCAAGTTCTTGGAAGTTCTAAAAATACAATAGAATTCGACATTTGCGAAATTCGAGTTTGGTCCTATGCTCGCCCTGATTCCCTAATTCGTACATTCCAAAAATCAGAGCTATCTTTGCCTCTTTCAGGTCCTTTTTTGACTCTTTATATTCCTTCGATATGCTCACAAGATGATATTCTTCAACCTACTGATCCTCTCAACAGAGGATTTCATTTTGATTCTCATGGAGTTCAGAGTATTGAGGGAGATCCCGTGATTTTCCAAGTGTGTCATTTGGATGAAACTCTTATCTTCGATTATCGAGGCGTATGGCATTTTGATGTTTCTCCTGAGATGGGAGGAAAGTGGCTCGATTTTTGGAGTATTGAGTGTGAAATTCGGCTATATCAAGCAGACGGCTATTACCGCGGAGAAGTGTTACTTTTGGATGAAATGACGTCTTTGGAGATGGCAGGAGAATTGGAAGGAGATTCTGTTCGCCTTCATACCACTCAGATTCATAATTTAAATTCATTAACACATGATTGGTTGACCCATCTTTGCCTCATCATTTCTCCCACAAATCCTTCTTCTTTTTACTTCCATTCTACCTTCCCTTTTTATGTTTCACCGATGAAACTCCCGTCTTCCATCATATTCCATAGTTCTCTTCATTCTCCAATCTTGGATCTATCTTCACCCACAGTGGTGACCAATCACGCAGATATTAAGCAGTGGGGAATGGCTCTTGCCGTCCTCGATCTCTCCCTTCAATCGAGTGTTGCGCCTATGGGAATCACTTCCGGGCAGTGGGTGTGGGACATTTACGTGAAACGGTGTACCACACAATACATGGGCATAGGTGTTACTTCACTGGGATCCAAGTTTTCTTCCTACTTAGGTAGAGATTTTACGGGATGGGCATTTCAGCCTACTGGAGAAAAGTGGCATGCAAATATGGGAAATCCCTATGGGCCTCCTCGACCTTCCTATGCTGAAGGAGATTTGATCTCGGTCGAAATCGATATGGACCGTGGTGAATTGGGCTTTTTTAAGAATCATTTCTACTTGGGAATTGCTTTTGACAAAATCAAGGAAAATCCTGTCGTTGCGAAATACGGTGTGTTTCCTGCGGTTACATGCTATCGGAGTGGAGACTCTCTGGAATCCCGTGGATTTCGAGAAGGAGAGATTACGGATCTTTATCCTCCTGGAGACCCAATGAAACGCGTTAAATGGACACAAATGTGGAAACTGGGAAAACGTCATGGATATGGTATGATTGAGTTTCGGAATGGCCAAAAATGGCATGGAATCTGGAGAAACGGTAAAAGAGACGATGTCGTGATAGTTGAAACTCCTACTGAATGGCGTGTGGAATCATCCACTCATCTGACAGATTCCCAACTTCAGGAGTATTTTGGGCAGCCCTTTGTACTGGACGCTTCGTTAGTATCATTATTGCGTTCTATCAAAATGCCTCCAGTCTCTGTAACTCCAGAAATCAACACGGTCTTGACAATCAGTGGAACAGGCTTTTTATCACCCTCACAACTATTTACTTTTTCACCTATTCACTGTGCTGCTGGAATCGAGTTAAGCCACGATTTGTTGACTGCACAATGCGTTACTAATAACCGTTGTATGTTATTAGGTTCCCGTGGTTTTACTACTGGTAAGATTTACTGGGAATTATCTGTGGAAGACTGTGAGTATGGAACACTATTCGTTGGAGTAGCAGGGAAATTAGCGGGAAGTAGTCATCAATGTTGGCGTGATTATGGTTTTGTGAGCAATCGATCAGTCCAAGATCATGCGAATGAGTTTTTTTATGGAGTTCAGTATTATAAAGGAGATGTAATTGGTGTTTTGTTGGATATGGATCATGGAGAAATATCATTTTTCAAGCAAGGGAAGGATCTATACTATTCTCATCACTCTCTTCTATCATTAGGTGTTGCTGCAAAGAATATTCGTACTAATGGAGGAGAATTCCAAGTGGTTCCACTCTTCCCTTCGGTAGGATTCAAACGATGCGGAGATTCGGTGTCTCTACAAAATATGAAGGGAATAGAAGAAGGAGGAAACGAAGCTGAGAAATGTTTATGGAATGTTCGATTTGCCTATCAACTGATGAGAGCCATGGCTTTAGGAAACCCTGAAATACTATCCATATCTGCAAAACAGTTTATAATGCAAGAATTCCAGAAAAAGAACCAAATTACTGTGCTAGCAAGAGGAAAGATCCATGTGACTCTTGATACTTCACAAAGTGCATTGGACTTGATCCTTCCTAAAGCTGGCCTGAGAATTGGTCAGATTATTCAAGACCGAAATGGGATGAAGCGTATTATTGGAACACGAAAAGATCAGATTTGGTATCAGTGCGATAACAAGGACGATTTCTGGTATTTTAATAAAGAGGAGGTGAAGGCAATTCCTGTAGAAGAAAATATAGAAACAACTGAAGTACCATCTGAAGAGATGCAAGATCATTCACTTGACTGGCACACAATCATTTCGATGGTTTCCCATGGAGACTCTCAAGGAATCGCAGGATGTGTGCTGCGTCTGTTAAATCAGTGTGTCCAATCTCTTATTCCTCTAGTGGGATTTCATCGAACATCTTCTCCTCTGGTGGGTGTTTCATCGGCATTTCCTTTATTACCTTCTCCAAGTGCGTTGTTGTACCGCTATAAAACTGTTATTTCATTTTCCGCCAAAAAAGTGATTTGGCAGTCAATTCTCAATTCCACAGGTTCTCAAACAACGAAACTTCCGGATGAAATGGATCCTCCGTTAACAATTCCAGAAATCAAAGTGAATCGAGTCATTGCCCGACGCACACAGCAAAGTGATTCAACGCGTGCCGACATACTTACAAAATCAGTACTCCATCAAATGGTTGCAGCAATGGAAGTTCTACCCATTGCCACTTTCCGGAGAGATTTTGCCCATGCTGAGGATGCTGGACAGAAACGGAGTTTCTTTGTCAGACTTATTGGGGAGGGGGTGTATGATAGTGGAGGTCCCTATAGAGAAATGATTGAAACGGCGGTTTCATATGAACCACTCCATATTTTGGGAATGGCCAAAAAGACAGCGAATAACGAAAACAATCTTGTTAACGATGAAACGTTCGAAATTGTTAACTTTTTGGATTCCGAAAATCCGGCTGCTTTCCGCAGAATGCAATTCTACTGGGGTGTTCTGCTAGGAGTGGCACTTCGTGGGTCCATCTCAGTGTCACTACCACTCTCTACTGTATTCTACAAATGTATAGTGAACGATGATCTGAATGAGAGTGATTTGGATGGAATTGACAAGGGAATCGTCCACATGCAATCGAACTGGGATGACGTCATCTCCGCTTTTGGATCAGTTGTGGAGGTCGTGGAAGTCCTACCTTGCAGTGGACAGAAAAAGAGGGAAATTCTGGCATTGTATGAAAAGGAAACTCGCTCGGCGTGGTTCCACCGTATCTTCAGAGAAGTACTGAAGCAGAAGTGGGAGGATTGCGAGATGGTAGTGAGGGGAATGGGTACTGTGGTTCCCTTAGACTGGGTGTTGATGTTCACTCATGAAGAAATGCGGAAGCTGATTTGTGGAAATGAGTTGATTCGAGTGCAGGAGCTGAAGGAAATCGTGGAATATGCAGAGGGGGTTGATGTGAATGGGGATGTGATCAAGCGATTCTGGAATGTTGTCGAGAGTTTTTCTTATGAGGAGAGAGGAAAGCTGTTGGAGTTCGTGTGTGCTCGAACACGAATACCTGCTCCTCCCCATCCCCCCATCTCCTTCAAGATTGCTGTTGTGAAAGGGAATGATGAGATGCTGCCGCAGAGTCAGACCTGCTTCTCAATCTTAAAATTACCTCCCTACTCCTCTGAGAAGGTAATGCGGAAACAACTTCTTTACGCGATATCCAACACTCCGACAATGGAACTAGATGTACAATTACACGATGCAGAAGGATGGAATTAATTTTTTTTGTTTCTTACATCAAACAATCACTTCTCTTTTCATCAGTAATGAGATTCATTCCCTTTTTTGTATTTTTTCTTTTCTCCTTGTCGTATGGAAAAGTACACATCTTTGTTTTAGCGAGTGTAATGTATAGAAAGTGTCCGTACAGCTAGTTGATGATTTGAATCTTGTAAACGGTTCAACAGAGTCAAAGTGGTACTGCACCAAAGTAATTTTTCCGAAATATCTTGAATCCTTTCTGAATGGAATTCCGTTTCAGAATTCCTTTCAGTGTCGGCTACCGAACCTCTCGCAAGGAGCAAAGTTTGATGCATTGGTAATTGAAGAGGTTGCGCATCTTCCAAGTAGGAATCAGGAATGACTCTTAATTATAGAGAAACGGGGATCTTATTTAATTAATATCATTAATGCTAGATCTGCTTCTAAGATCCTGGAGAGTCATAATTGTTCAGGCACAGTGAATCTCTACTGTTTATCAACATATGAGTCTTCCTGCCCTAGCAATTTTACTGTCATTCAAAGCATGAAAGAGTTTTCGCTTCACTCTCCTTTTATCGTGTATCGCCCATTAGATAATGCTGTCTCCTCTCGGCAGACATTTTACGTATAGACTCCTCTTTTAATCGATGATGTGAGTCAGTTTATTTCACGACATGGGTTGAAGATACTTCAAGCCAAAATTGCTCTTCAAGATGACGAAGATCTCCCTTCTGTGTATGCGGTTATCCTTGTTGCGGGAAGTAGTATCCTAATTCTAAGTTTTCTGTGTGTAATGTGGTGGTGGCGGACAGACAAGGAAAAGAATGAATAACTATTGGAATAGTAGCTTCAAGTGATTTTGGTAGATTATTTCTACACTCTGTTTGTTACAATTTTTCTTCTTTCGAATGTTTGATAAGATTATTGACCTCATCAATCATCCAGAGCAGTATGGCGACACTCAGGAGTTAACTTGGTTTTTTTCGCTTACCATTTAGAGCATACAGGAATGCGTTGAGTGCACTCGACGACTACCTGGCTACGAGCTCTCAGGACAAGGAAGCATTGGAGTTAAAAGTGAAAATCTTGCTTCTTCTGCACCGCTTCAATTTAGCCAAGCAGGTTGCAAAAACTTTACTTATGCTGGGTGGAGAAGAGCCTCCATACCTGCATCTCTATGGACAGGCGTTAATTGCTGCTGGTGATCTCGATGGAGCTGAAGCCACTCTAAAGAGAGCCTATAGTCTAGATCCTGATAGTAGCTATGGTTTTGGAAGTATGGTTCGCCAAGTACGAGAATTAAGTAAATTAAAGAAACAAGGGAATGATTTTGTGTCTCAAGGAAAAACAAGTGAAGCAATTGAAGAGTACACAAAAGTAAATATTCGGAGATTGATCAAAAATAGGGAATCGAGAAATGTTCTTCTCAGGAACTTTTATGTGGTTATCTCTTTTTGAATAACCGTGCTGCGTGTTATATGAATCAGAACCGATTCGAACAGGCTCTTAGCGATCTTGATGTTTCCATTATTCAATATCCATTTGCACCAAAAACATATCTTCGCCAAATTCGATGCATCCAGCAGCTAAACCTTCAATCTCGATTTCCACAAATTCCAAATTGTTACATTAATGCTCTTTTTGCAGGTCGTTATTCAGATCCTTCATTACGAACAACGAAAAAAGAATACATAGCATTTTTGAAACAAAATAATGCGTTTGTTAGCAACGTAAAGAGCATTCCTAGTAAACGTGAGTTAGAACGTGTTCTTACTATTAACCCAAACACTCTTATTGTGCTTGACATTTACGCTTCGTGGTGCGGACCTTGCAAGGTGTTTTTTCACCTCGAAAGTGATGTATAGAAACTTGCTCCTTTGCTGGAAGAGATGAGTGTTTCGCATCCTTCTGTCATTTTCTTGAAGATCGATGGTGACAGGGCGCAAGATGTCTCGAGTTTCTATGGTGTGGAGGGATTTCCCACCATTTTGTTCCTGAGAGATAAGCAAGTGATTGACAAAGTGGTCGGTTATGCCCCGGAGGATATCGAGAACAAAATCGAGAGCAACATGAATTTAGAAGTGGATACGCTCTATGTGTAGTTGTTGTTTGTTGGAATGACAAAATTTCCACCGATTTAGGAGAGTTCATACCTTTTGTGATGTCGAACCCAGAGAATGTACTGGATGAGATAAAGAAGATCATTGATTCAATGGATAAAAGTGCTCCTCTGCGTGCTCTCCAAACGATCAGTGACCTTCTTGTTCAAAATAGCTCTATTACAAATGAAGCCTGCGGCATCATCGAGCGTTCTATCAATAATGTTCGTTGTTATGTTTTCTCGTTGAGGTCTTAGGCAACGGTGGAGCATCGACGTTCCATTTTTTTATTACTTGATTACTTATTTGAAAGGAGATATGAAAAGGTAATCAACTACTTCTATAGCCGTCTCCCCGATATTGTTTTATCATATTATGAGTCTGTAATGCAGGTCTATTCACATAACATCTAGGCAGATGATCGGGCACGTAGTGAAATTGCAAGATTGGTCGGTAAGTGGAATAGACGTCACTATCTTCCTCAAGTAATGATTGATAACATTAATGTTTCTTTTCATCATTCTTTTCACATATAGAGGATTATCCGTGATAACTGTGGTGAGGAATATAGCAAGTGGTATTACTATTGTTATCAGTTCGTGGAGCGACCACCAGAGCGTGTTCCTCCTCCCCAAAATGATTTCATGTTAGATAACAATGCCAGCAATCTCGATGAGAGCGAGATAAACCCTTCTTTCGTCATCAATTCGGAGCTTCTGAACGAGACCGTGTACTCGGTAACATCATGCATTCCTCATCACATCCAGACATTGCAGAGTCACTTCGAATATGTGAAAAAAGTATTCCTGTACCACTTGGCACAAAACAAGCAGCGCAACATGGCGCAGCCCGTCATAACCCCTCTTCCGAAGGACATCGAGATGGGTCCGATGCACTTCACCTTCGACTGGAGCGACGACAAGAAAAAGGAGCTCTATCGCTCGGGAAGGGAGTACTGGTTCAACCTGCGAAAACGCTCTCCGTTCCGATGCGAACAATGCGGGATGTTGTTTAAAAAAGAGACTGAAGTAATTGATGTTGTTATGATTAACAAACAGTATAAATTCCACCTTGAAAATCACATCAAAAACAATGGCTTATTTGAAAAACAGAAGGTCAGTCGAGGCTGGTATCTGAGTCGAGCTGACTGGACAGAAGTGAATAAAGTGATTCCACTCTCGAAGAAGGACACAGTAGGGATGGAGAGAGAGGTCGATGGATAGGAACCTAGTGCAAGACTGAGAAGAGATGTCAAATATCTATTCTGCGACATCTGTGGAGAGCGACTGGAAGTCGAGAATGTGGATGATGGGGTGAACATGGGGTTATTGTAGGAGTGATGATAAGAGACGATGTGTAGTTACAAAGATGCAGTTCGTCCTGATCCAAATGGTCCTGTTTATCATAAGAAGTGTTATCTTATCCGGGAGAAGCAAAAGAAGGCGTGAGATTATTTATTGAAGTTTTGAGTTGTTTATTTTAACAATTCTTTTTTCCTCAACACTCTTCTGACCATTATGAAGGATTTTGTTTCCACATTTCATAACAAACACATCATACTAGTACCATTAAACTAGATTGATAGCTCTTCGCTCTCTCCACAAGTTCTTTCACCATCAATTCACGAGCAGTGATTCGTTGCTTCCACTCTGCCTCCACAGTTTCAATCTACCTTATAATTTACGCAATTCACTACTTCTTTCTCCACAGCTTCAATCGCATTTCGTTCCTTCATACAGTCGTTAGACACAGCATCAATTGACTTGGATAGATCGCTCAATTCGCGCGACAAACCTTCCAAGTATTCTGTTTTCGATCTAGATTCAGTAGCCACACGTTCTCTCAGATCATCCACCTCGTTTTGTAGTCGTTGTGATTGTAAAACGAATTTCTACACTCAAAAAATAGATGTAATCAAACCTTTTTTTCTATTGTTTTATCAACTATTTTCTGCTTTAAATCGCGAATTGTTTGTTTCACTCCTTCCACCTGCTTCTCGAGATCATTCCGGGAATCAAGACTGCTTTTCACGGCATTCAAACGATCGATTATACCTTGCAATCTCTATCCATTTCATAACAATACATAACAAACTGTCATTGACTGACTGATGATCGCTGACTGGGACTGCAAGTCTGTAAACTGATTGCTGAGCGTCCGACATTCCGCAGTATAGCGAGAGTATTTATCGCGGTTATCAGCAACTTCTTGCTACAATCGAATCTAGCCAATACAATCACTTTAAGTTTCCGCGGGGAAGACACGATACTACTGCTCAGTGACTCATAAGTATCATTTTCGTCCTTTATTTGTTCCTCCAACTGTTGCTGATTGTCAGGAGAATGGGAAAAGACACACAATGGTTCGAGTCACTTCGCGAGTGTCGATTTTGATGCTGTTTCCTATTTCCTTTAGTCGCTGTTGCTCCAAGTTGAGTCGTTCGATCTCCTCTTCCAACGCTTTGTTCGTCTCCTTCTGACGCACTACCAACTCTCGATCCGACTGCTTCTTCGCTCTAGTGATGACGAGAGGATCTGAAGGACAAACTCGAGAGCGTCGCGACTTCCCTGCTTCATGCGAATGTCAAACTCGGTCCTCCGTATCTTTTCAGTTAGTTCGTTCTATAGTGACGGAAATAACAAATACAAACTTTACGTGTTCGATAAGGTTGTAACTCCAACACGATTTGATCTGAAAAACTGATGAAGTTGATTGCAGCACTAATTAGTTGGCGGAAGCGCATTCCTGTGGGCTGCATCAAATCAGAAAGTGAAAAGTCATACACACAACATGTTTCCATAAAACCTTTCCTATTTCATCAACATCACAATAGATCCATTACAATGGTCCAAAAGCACTGATTGCAACTAAAATCGCCGAGTATCCATCGAGCGAATACTTTTTTGCCGTTTCGCGATCGAATGACACAATTTCATCGGATGGAATACCAGAACAAACACTCATAAATTGAACGAGCACCTCCACAGTCTTTGCAGGCTTGGGAGTGTTGATTTCCTCAATTTCCAGCGGAATATTAAGTTGCTTCATAGCATTCATAATCTCGTTGTCTTTTAGAATGGGAAAAGAGTATTTATCATCCATCGCAACAAAAACTATGAGTATGTACTGGAGTCTATTCAACAAACAATTTATTCGGATGAAGAGTCCCCAAGTATTTGATCCAAGTCTCGGAGTTCTAGTGTTAACGAAGAGAACGAACAGTTTACGATCCGATTCATTATCATCTTCATAATCAGCTTGTTCTGTAACTGGATTCGCATTAGCATTGACGTTAGTGCTGGCGCTGATAGTAGTATTAGCATTAGCGTTATTACCAACGTCAGTGTTGACATTCGCATTCGTATTGACGTTGGTGTTAGCATTGACATCAGTATCAGCACTACCGTCAGCACTAGCTTCCGCATCCACAGTATTTTCCTTCTTGTCTTCCGTCCCACTCTCCCTTCCCGCCTTCTTCTGCATCTCCTTTTCCGCAGCTTGGGCCGCAAGAATTTCAGCACGTGTGCGCACCACCAATCTCGGTGCATCCGCATACTGGTTCTGTTTGGAGTGGGCCAGGACCATTTTGGACACGTTCTGCCTCACTCGACGAGACATCTCGTTGAACTGCGAGGCGCTCTGCACCTGAGGCTCGTTGAAACCCAGCGGATCTTTCCCATCCGAGTCGATCACGTGCACACGCTTTGGAACCGCGGGTGAGGGCTGCGCACGTCTTCGAGCCTGGGGCGCTGCATGGTCGCTCGGAACACTGCTTGCAGCAACCACTGGAGGTGTTTGAACAGCTGCATCTGAGGATGAGAGAGTCAGTGTACACACACTCTGTATATGCAGATAGGGACACTTGTCGCCGTTCTTGCAACATCCAAGCTTAAAATACATACATTCTTTTTGATGTGTCGGGGGCTGAACTTTAGGGTGGGGAACTGTTGGCTAGGACGTGAGATGAGCAGAGAGAAGAAACCAGAGATTTCAAATGGATAAAAGGACAATCAGGGTTGAAGCATTTATTATGAAGATATTTTGTACACAGCATATTTACATTCTTCACCTCAGGCTTGTGACGATACTTGCACTGGTCTCCCTACGCAAACTGTTAGTACAAGCCGAAAACAAGGAAAATACTATAAACGTACTTTTAAACATCCAGTAGTCAAGAAGAACCAGCAGTCGTGTACTTCTGAATTGTTGCCAGCTGTTGTATTTGGATCTGCGGCATCCTACACACTAATGAGTTTCATATTCATTGCATGAACACAACATCATCTCTAAAGCTCATTCAACATACATTCTGATTTGAAGGAATTGTCGCTGTAGATGGAAGATCAGACATTTGTACTGGAATAATAGAATCGCAAAATATCTTTCAGCTACAATGACAATACTCTTAGCAAAATCACTGTAGAGAATGACCGATTACGGCCATAAATAAAAAAACGACCCCTTTTTTAACAAACAGATTTAAATTACATTTATCTAAAAACTGAATACTGGGGCTTAAATCTATTCCGACAGGTAGGAAGAACCGGTGTGTTATTGTAGTGGGCCCTGACAGCAGCCATATAGTCATAACACACAATCGCCATATCTGGCTTTTTATTTTCATCGCGTGCACTGTCAAACACTTCTCTAAACACAGAACTACGGTGAACAACACGAAATACGGGTACTTGTGATGGACGACATCTGTAGCAAAAGCTGCACTAGGAATAAAGAACCGATATCCTTGGAAGCGTAGATGGTCTGCGAATTGCACTTTATTGCATCCATAGTTTATAAATCGCTCGTCAAACAAAAGAGTCGTGTTTCGATTTGGCAACATCAAGTAACTATACATCATCTCCTCTTCAAGACACAACGGCTCTTGGAAGCGTGAAGAATAACACTCTAGTTGGAAAATTGTGCTCTGAGGAGCATTGATCCATCTTTTGGAAATATAGAGCTAGGACTCAAAAATGTGGGATAGCGCAACATGAGATCGAGTCGTTCCTTTCTTCATGGTGCATCGATTGTTCCTTATACACTGCTGAAGTCCTGCTTTTGTCTTGGGGAAGAAACGATCAGATCTATTGAAGAAAGAAGCACTTTGCTACAGCTGCGCACACTCAGAGAGCGTGGTGCATCGATCCAGGAGATAGTCTTTCACTTGCGAAAAAACTGCAGGAACGATCACTGCCGTCTTCTTCTGTCTCGTGATAGAAGACGGCAGTGATCTCAGAATGTGTCTGAGATTGTCTACGACTCACACCTCGCACCATTGACGACTGCACGGCCACATGTCCATGTCCAAGACAAGGTAGTGAGTGGTGACGACGTTTCGAATGGCGATGTTCCGAAGAAGGTTGACAGGGAAGTCACTGACGTACCGATCGCCCTCCGACACAATGTAAAAAATCACAGAGAAGTAGACGGGCAGATCCAGCTCTTTTAAAGACTGCGTGGCTTCGGTGAGGTTATCGCTGTGCACCTTGATGCAGGCGATCAAAGGACCGTTCCAGCGAGAGGAAAAATACTTCAAGAAAGAGATGCGCTCCACTCTGCCGTTCACACCTCTCCACAGAACTACGTGGCGGCAATCACTGCAGTGACATCGACTCGACGGCTCTGGATTTCCTTCCAATCTAGATCACACACCATCGACACACTCACTCTCTCCTTGGAGAAAGTACGAATAGCAAGGAAGAGAGCCGTCGCATCGCAGACAATGAGAACAAACCCCCTGGCTTTGTCTCGAAGGGAAAATGGTTCCAAACAACTCCGGATGATGCTGTTTCACTATTCATAACGACACAGAGATCACAACGATAAGCTTCGCGGGATAACGTGGCCTGTGTCTTCACTACTACGTCGTCTCCAGCTCTACTGCACAAAGCAAATGAGAAACAACAAACAGTGAATAACGGGGTGCTAGTTTTACTCTGGTTCTCGGGCGAAACGATTTCAAATCAAAGGAATAAATGGGGAAAAACTTCTTCTTTCCACCGACCGTGTAAAAAACTCCGTTGGAGGGAGAAGCGTCCTCTTCGAGCGAAGCGTCTGAAGAGTTTCCCGCAAACTGAGGAGCAAAAGTCGTTGGCACGTCTTGAGGATCGGAGGTGGGGAAAAGAGTATCAGTATTCGTTGTATTCTCACTTGGAAAACTACATGTGTGATTGACACATATACTATTTATATATGTATTGGACGTCTCTGGCACATTTAGACTAATTGTCAAGGATAACTCGAGGAACTACAGGTCATCACTGCTTGGGGTGGAAGAGGGAGAAACTACGTCTTCCGTCGGAGATAGCAAACTGTTCGGAGAACGCTGAGAGGTGCTCTCTGTGGAAAATGAAATGTTTGAAGAAGATAGCGAAACATTTAATGAGGGAGCGGATTCATAGTATGGATCTTCAGATAAAACTTGTGGCGTAGTTGTAGTTTCTCTGGTATCTTCCAAGATAGAAAAAGATTCAGAAACTAAACGACTGCTAAATTTAGTTATTTTTGTAGGCGAACTAGTTGAAAATAGGCTAGAGATGATGAATCAGTATAATTACATACTGTTCTGGGGCGCGTGATACAGAAAGGTTGAGAGAATAAAAACTAGGTTTCCCATTTTGTGAAAATTCAGGAAATGAACACTGTGAGAAGCGTTTTATTCCTAAAAATGGTCTAAATGTTATCCTGAGATGACACAAAAACTTTTCGAAGTAAATACTTGCATATACGAATAGCGATAAGGTGACAATGCTAACAATAATTTGTAGCATTTCCAAGAATATATATATCAATTTCTCTTCTAAACCGCGGTTAAAGAATAGGAGGGAAGAGTTTCTATTATGAAGCTACGTTTAAATGAGATATTTATACTGCAACTAGTGCACCGATGGTGTAAATAGACATTCCTTTCAATTTAGTACAGTCACGAGGAAGCTTGTTTGATTAAACAGGAATATACTTTTACTCTTGTATGAACGGAAATCAGTCTGATTGGATCGGCATCGACTTGGGAACAAGTACGACGTGCGGAGCCATCATTCGACGCAATCGTTTGGAAATAGTAAATGTCCAAGGAAAGAGGTTTATCGATTCTGTTGTTTGCTTCAGAGAATCGTCAATCATAGTAAGTCCACGCATCAGCGATAGGTTCATAACTCAGTATACCACAGTGTATGAAGCGAAACGACTCATTGGAAGGAAATATAAGGATGTGCAGGAAGAAATAAAAGAGAACAAATGGTCTTTTGAAGTCGTCGAAGGAGAAAACGGAATGGCTGGAATAAAAGTTCCCAAAACCCCAGATGACCGTGATAACTATCTTATTCTCTCTCCAGAGTACATTGCCTCTTTTATTATGAAGGAACTTAAGCAGGCTGCTGAGGAGTATGATGGGCACAAGTTCACTTCTTGTGTTATTGCATGTCCCGTAAAATTTGATGCGTGGCAACGTCAAGCAACAATGAATGCAGGATATCTTGCCGGCTTCGAGAATGTGGAGTTGGTCGCAGAGCCCTCAGCAGCAGCAGTGAGCTATGCGTTCAAGTATGACCCTCATCCTGACCAAGACCATATCTATGTGGTGTACGACTTTGGTGGCGGGACGTTCGATGTCTCCGTGGTGAAACGCAGTGGCAATGACTTCCAGGTCATCCGCACTTCGGGCAATGACCATCTGGGCGGGAAGGACATCGACGTGTCTATCATGCAGTATATCGAGCAGCAGTTGGACACTTTAGGGTTTTCTGTGAATCCCAAGCGTCAGCTCAGCTTCAAGAGCAACTGCAAGCTGGCAAAGGAGATGCTGTCGACCGTGTCGTCAACAGACATCCCTCTCGACTTCTGCAAAGAATCTACAGACGAAATCATCCGATTTTTGCAGTCCACACTTAATTACTGCACGAATGACATCATGAACAAAACAATCCAAGTCACTCTTGACACTCTTCACAGCTGCTCACCGCCTCTTGAGCCTTCAGATGTTCATTATGTGTTTTTGATGGGAGGATCGACTCGACTTTCCTGCATCATGAATTGTCTATTGCAAATATTCAAAAAGGAGCAGATTAAGCAAGATCCTACTGAGTTGTGCGATTGTGCAATTGCATATGGAGCTTCGCTCATCAGTGCATGTCACCAAATCCAACAGTCAAGCGATTTCTGGCTCTCTTACGCTGATAATCGAATCGTTCCTTTCACCATCTTAGATATCTGTCCTCAGTCCATCCGAATCGCACATGGAGATCTTACAACTGTGGTCATTCCTGAGCAAACTCCTATTGGGTTTACAGGGTCGATTCGATTGTATCCGAGCTCAAATCAGTTCAAGTACACAATGATTCGAATTGTGGTGGGAAATCAGGAGGATCGAAAGAACGATCGTTTCGTGGCTGTGTTGAAAATTCCTACGAATCAACAGGTCTCGACGATGTCGCAGAGTCTGCTAGTGAGGATGAAGCTGCTGGACTTGGAGAGAATGGACGTGGTGGTGACCAGCGAGTATGATTGTCGGGAGTTTCATTCAGTGGTTTTGTTGGGTTTGACACAAGAGGCGAAAATTGCTTTGACGGATAAACGAGCTCAAGGATTCAGTATGAATGATACTTCGAAGAGGATTGAGTCTCTGAGGAACAGCATTGCTTCGATTAGCAGCCAGTGCAGAGAAGTCTTGAAGCCGGCAGATTCTACGTTAAAGGAAGTAGAAAAATTAAATTTTGATGCGCTCAATAAGTCTATGACAATAGATGATTTGCAAGATACAGAAAGGCGTCTTCTTAATATCAAGAATCAGATTTGAGTTTCTTTGTTCCTAAACATAATACTTGATCATCATAAATTACTGGACGTGCATTGTCATCACGATCTCCATTCAATTCTCTACTTGTATACTATATTATGCGTTTCTCTCATCTTCTTACACTCTTCTTGGTCGTTCTCCTTTGTTTCTCTGCTATTCATATCCTATTTGTGTTGCTTTAGCTTTTTCCCTTAATATGTACCTGTTTTTGCTCAAGAAGATGCAGATGCTGTCGACACAGTTGGCGAGAACGATGATATTGATG
>JZRO01000130.1:0-15751 GCA_000963465.1 Blastocystis sp. subtype 9
ATGATCAATGCACAAAATAGTACTCTATTTTGGGAATTCCTGAAAGCAGATTGTTTTCAAAGGGATTTAATTATATCCCACTCTGCTGTTGATAGAGTCACATCTGAGGGAGGAATTCACAGTTCTGTAGCACACTTTTCAGTTATCTTGTGGGAAATCGAATCCGAAGATGATATCTACCTACAGAAGATATCCTGCCTCCCTTCGACAACATTGAGTTCATTTTTGCAAACTGTTGATAGCATAATCATTATCACGATGAAAGAAAAGGCGCTAAATCACCTATGGGACTAATAACCATTTCAAACAAACAAATCACTGCTTTCTACTTAGCTCGTCCACTTCCCTCAGATTCTTCTCGTTCTCCTCATCCATAGTAAAGTAATCAGGGTCAAAGAAACAGAGACGTACATATCCATCCTCTCCTCCAGTGATGAAACTACATCTGACCGATGCTCCAGACTTACCTCTTTCCATCCGGATTGAATTCCACCGAGTTCATGGTACCAAAAGACCCTTTGACTCTCCCGATCTCCTCCCTCGTAGCGAGGTTGTAAAACAGACTCTACGATCAACGCCCGTCCTCATCCCGACCTCCATCTTCTCCGAGTGCGAAGTGGTGACGTCGCGCGCCTCCACTCCTCCCACGGTGACCAGATGGTCGCGAATGGGGGAGAGAGCCACGCTGTTGAGAGGTCGGTCGGTGGCGAAGGAGAGGATCTCCTCCAGTGTGTGTGCGTCGAACACCTTCGCCTTCGCGTCCTTGCTGGAGGTGGCCAGCATGGTTCGGTCGTAGGACAGGATCAGAGAGGTGATCTCGCTGTCGTGCACGTGCAACACGCGATCCACTTTGCCTGTTGTGGGATTCACCACTCGCAGATTGCCATCCGAACAACTACGTCACGAAGCGAGAACGACTCCTACGCAGCGATGATCTCCTTGTTCAGAGAGGTCCACACTAAAGCGTTGATGTTCGTATTCACCACACAAACACCCTCAATCACCATCTCAGGATCCTTGATATTCTCGATGCCGCACGACAAGTCATATATATATAGGACAGGCTAGTCGTCAAAGAGAGAGAGAAACGCATTACACCTTTACCACCAAAACTTCGAGTCGTCAAACACAAGTGTGTGTCACCGTTGCTAACAGCAACAGAAAGGACAGGAGCATCCAGTCGAATCACAGCCATTTCCCTACCAGTATTCACTTCCCAAATACGGCAAGTCCAATCAGAAGAAGCAGAGAAAAGATATTTCGTGTCACCTAAAAAAGCTAAGTCAAAAGGAGAATGCAGATACTCGTCACATCAAGCTGAGAAACAGCTCCTTCATGACCGTGGAAAACACCGATTCGTTCTCCGCTATCTGCTCTCCACATCGTGATGTTCTCATCCCTTGAAGCACTGAAGAAAACATCGCCATCAGGACTGTACTTCAGATAGGTGATTGCTCTGTCGTGACCGTGCAACAAAATGGGCTTCTATCGAGAAGATAAGCAAATGCACTCAATACCATGATGAACGAATGGACGAATGTATGAATACAAGAACTGTGATGAAACGATCATATTCCAAAAATCGGACAGAATTTGGTAACAAACAAAACTATTCAATTCTATTGAGTAAACTGTCAACCAACCAAGAAACAATGATACGCGACATGTCCTACACATCACCAACAATCGTAGAAATCACCTGAGAAACAGCCTCTGGTAAATCGAGTACATCTATTTCAGTATATTCTTTTGACAACTTTGCCCAGTATCGCGCAATGTATGTTTGAACAAATAAACGATAAAAATTGGAGGGAAGCGAATTGGCACTGCCCTCCTTACACTCCGTCAGAAAGCTGTCGATGATATGGTTCATAAAATGATAGCGAGCGATGGAGTAGCTTGTTGCATCTATCATATCGATCGACTTGTCAATCGGTAAATCCCTCTTCCAAAAGTGGCTTCCACAGTCACGAATAGCAGAAGGAGACTTTCGCTGCGGAACACTCAGCTGCAAAAAGCGCAGTACTTCCTGGCGATCACAGACTCTCAGAGTTGGGTCGTATTTAAATAACGTTGGCTTAATCGCTCCAACAGTCTCTGCAACATCGATTACATCCATAATGTCCTGTTGAGAAAACCTGTTTGGAATGCAATAACCGGCCAATGCAAGCCGGACGACCCCATTAGATGTACGTCCCTGTAGCAACGAATCTAGTTGCCTAATAAGACTAGCAGTAGTATATTCCTTCTCCAAGCTTTCACTACTCGTTTGTGCTGGCTGAATCCGATTTATTTCGCATTTGTCTCCTATATGTAAATGAAAACAGAGCTGGAACACCCAATCTATCGAGTATAGAAAGGGATAGAAAATCCTTTGTTGGAACTATTCCAATATATTGCACATTCTCTTTCCTTTCCTGGATGTAGTTCCGAATCACATCGCCCACTCCAATTCGTTTTGGCCATTGTCTGCTTGCATGTAACACTTGGTTCATTGACTGAAACCCATTGCGGACAACTAAGGACAATCCGTTTTTGGATATAGTGAGAGACATGTTTAATAACAAACAGACATAATTTGTGGGTACTACAATTCGCAATTCTTTGAGGAGCAACTACTACTCAACCAAGCAACGAACAAATACGCCTATCAATTTCCGAACAGCTGCACTGTTGTGGTCATGCCAAGGACACCAAACACGATGTTCATTCGATAGATTAAACAGCTATAGGTGAGACAAGTGCAGAGCGCCTACTCTAGCCTCACCTGAAGATAAACGGTGTTCTCTCTTTGCCGCAAAACTAGGCGATTGACTTGGACGTTTCTGTGGAAGATCATCTTGAGCATCTCCCTGAGGAATGACAGACTCGCCTGGATTCACGTCAGGAGTATCTTTCGCTAGTTTTGCTTTGTCCGATTCATCCTCCTGCTCCATACCTACCTGGTCACTTACCTGAGATTCAGTAGATGTCATCTCGTCCGAGGATTCATTATCCGAAGGGTGTGAGGCTTGAGACTCATTATCGGTGATCATCGCACTATCGATATCGTCCTGTTCCAGTAAAGAGGTGTGTGACTCATCCGATTCATTATCAGAGTGGAATTCTGTGTCTGTTTGCTCGACTGCTAAGTTTACTTCCTGTGTCGGGTCATCTGGTGATTCCTTTTTCAAGGTGTGAATCGATGTGATCTCGCTATCATCTTCTTTCACCACATAATCATTGACTGACTCATTCGAGATTGGAGGTGGCGAGGACTCTCCACTCAGTCCAATCTCCATTGGTATCTCCTTGCTTGTATCTTCAGCTTCCTTGTAAGCAACTTCTTCAGTTTCTTGTATAGCTGTTTCTATGTGATTATATTCATCCTCAGATTCTTCTTCCATTGAGCTGTCATCTGATACTTCTTCTATTTGGTCATTAGCGTTTGAATCATCAATGTCATTCAAATACTCACTTGATGCATTTTCAATAGACGAGTCTTCATCTCCTGACTTTTCAAGAATATCGTCAATATCATCAACATTACTACTGGATTCTTCATAAGAAGCATAGTCCAGCAAAGCTTCTTCGTTTGATTCGTTACTATGTATTTCCTCGGAGGATTCATCCTCCTCTATCTTCTCTTCCAAATGATTGGATGAAGTAGTATCTTCTGGGTTATCTCTTTCTGTAGAGTCATTAGTAAGGTCACTTGTCTGTTCTTTAGTGAGTTTAGTTGCAGAGTCAGACTCGAGTTCAGTTATAGGTATAACGGTAGGTTCATTAGTAGGTTCATTCGTAACTTCATTCGTAACTACATTTGGAACTTCATTTGTTACTTCATTTGTTACTTCATTTGTTACTTCATTTGTTACTTCATTTGTAGACTCATCTATCATACCTCCTTTATCTATTTGGTCATCATGAATAGGTTGAACACTAACAAGTTCATCATCCTTAATAGATTCAGGAATAGACTGAAGATTACCTTGCTCCTTATCTTCTACATCCATCTCTTCATTTATAGGTTCTCCAGTTGAATGCTCTTCAAAAGCAGATTCCTCTATAGCATTTTCATTTATAGGTCCAGAAACAGCCATATCACTCTCATGTTCGATTGTAGGCTGATCATCCATCCTAATCTCCTCGGCAAAATGAGTGTCAACCACAAGTCCATTTGCAAGTTGGTTATCACTAACAATACCAATAGTAGACTGTTCATGGAGTTCTGATTCTCCTAAAGCTTGTTCATCAGTCATCCCCCCTTCTACAGGCTGTTCTTCATCCATTAGCGTCTCTACAGGATGCTCATCCACTGCTAACTCACTTCCAGACTGATTTTCAACGTCAATATCTTTATCAGAATGAATAGTAACTGCAGATTTGTCAACAAGAGGCTCTTCTACTACCTGAATACTTTTCATCTGATTTTCAATCTCAATCTCTTTCACAGTAACATCCTCCTTTGATTCCTGATCCAGATTACTCTCCTGGTCCCATTTCACTGGTTGCTGTTCAAACTCCTCAGTCTGAACAGCAGCCAATTCCTCTATAGGAACATTTTCCTCTTGTTGAGTGATTGCTCCGTCTATGGGTGCATCACCCTCCTCTCTAGCAATCTGATCCTCTACATTCATTTCACTTTCATTTATTTTATCATCTGTGAATGGAATCATCTCTAAATTATCCTTCAGAACTTCTTCTGTTGTGTGTTCTGTCTGTACCTGTACCTCTCTCATCGATTCCGCTTGATTGTGCTTGCTTACATCTTGAATTGAAGTTTGGTCAACAGGTTGATCATCGATCTGCTCAGAAGGAATCATTTCTTTCGATTCTACAGCCAGCTCATTCTGATCCATTGGACCCACATCCTCAGCATCATATACACTTTTTAATGGTTCTTCTTTATCAATCGTATCAACAACTTGGTTTTCCTTGTCCATCTGTGATGAATCATACTCATTAACTCCTTCATTGCCCAGCATCTGTTTCTCTTCTACACTGTCAATGACTTCTCTGCTAGCCTCCTCCACCTCAGGTTCCTCCTCCATCATATACCGATCGATAGCTGTAGCAGATAGCAACTGCTCCTTCGACATATCATCTGCATAATTCACCTCACTGCGTGCCAATCCCTAAATGTAAGTCCTTCAATACTCCACAACAAATGAACGCAGCTCGCCAGAGTAATTCCAGAGACCCACACTACGGCCACATTCGCTGCACTCCAGCTCATCCCTGTCTGTTTTCTTCCAACCAAACAACGCGAGGAGGATGCAGGTGATATCTCGGTCACGTGACTCCTGATCCTCAGTCTCAGAAACACCCATCTCCTGTATGTAGGCTTCAACAAAAAGAGAGAGAACTCCGGATGCATCGAGAACAGATAGATCGACATCAACTCCAATGTCCTACTAGTAAGCAATGCACCCCTCGAAATACATGGCATGACTTCAGCGATGATAACCGATCCTCAAATTCGGTCAACAACTGTGAGCGAGGTAACAGCAAAGGATCAGTAAGAGTTTCACTTCCATGAATACCGTACCACGGACAAGACTCCTGGTGACGGAACAACAGATCCTTTTTATACTGTGCAACACAACTATCGATAGCTTCTCGACTAAGAGACTTATTAATATTCACAACGACCCTAGATTTGCAACTTCAAATGAATAGCAAAATCAAAAATTACATTGGGCACTCCAATGTGCAATTCGCCACATTCACCCATCCATGAGAAGCGCATACAATTGGACTGAGTGAATCTGGTTTTCCAAACCAAGTGAACACAGAATAAGTCCCTACGTTAAGATGATAGCAAATGCACTCATACGTAAACGATCCAGATACTGTTTTCGATCTAGAGGATTGAAAACAAGCTGGGAATCTAAGTAAAATCACAAGAATGAAGATCACTCGAAAAACGACTATCTGTATCTGGATTTGGCGTCTGGACGAATAGGTTGTTCCAGCTATCAAGTAATTCGGAAATTCGCTTGATGCGCTCCATTCTCAGAAATAGTATGTTGACCGTCGCTTACGTCAGTCAAACAAAAGTGAGTAGTATATGTGTACTATTATGTAATCAACAAGGTGGTTACGCCGCTACCCCTATTCACTTTTCGTTTGGGTAGTTTTGGTTCTATTTAGATAGTAGGCAATCCTCAAACAGAAGAGGAAACTCCGGTTTCCCTGTTTCCCTGTTTAGGTTTCTAGAACATTCGGCTTTTTCTTCTAAGAAACTAAGTATTTGTGTACCTTACGAATATGGTAGGATTTGAGTAAGACTCCTCAACACTTTAGTCTGCCGTTTCAAGATTTATTCCTTTTGCTGATCGTATTTTGTTAAAGAAGATTGTGCCGGTTGCAAAGGTTTCTGACGTGCTTTATGAGTCAATTGTAGTCTGTCGGTGGTATTCTCCTTCCTGAGGAGTCTGTGCCTACCCGTAATGAGTGTGAGGTGACTTCTAATTGTTTGCTTTTAGACGTTTAGGTGATTGCAGTCGGTCCCGGCAAATATACTGAAAATGGAAACCTTATTCCCTGTAGTGTGAAGAAGGGAGATCGGTTTGATTGGTTTATTCTATTGACTGTAGAGTGCTTGTTCCTGGTTTCGGTGGAGACCACATCAAGATCAACAATGAGGATTACTTGGTCTTTAACAACAATGATATTCTGGGTATTTTCCAATAGATACACTTTATTGGTTGGTGAAATTGTTTGTTCTCACACTTTTGTACACTTTTAGTGCTTTTGTGTTGTATCGATCTATGTCGAAGCGTGAGATCGAGTCGTTGCAGCAGAGTTTACGAAATGCAGAGGAACACTCAAATCGGCGCGAAGTGGTAGTTCCCTTATTTTGTTGTTAACTTCCTCAGATAGAGTGTTGTAATGCATTGGCAGAGGAATATCGGAAACGCGGTGATGAGGAGAGTCTAAACAGCGCTCTGACATACCACAACATGGAACTCGATGTGTGTCGTGAAATAGATAGTGTTAATAGCGCGATATTGGCTCTTCGCTGTCTGGGAGACTGTTATCGAGATTTGGGCGATATTCAGGAGGCAAAACCGTACTACCATGATGCACTAGCACTGAGTCGTCAGAAGTGTAAGCATGTTGATGATCTTCAGCAGGAGCATGCGTGTTTGCCGAAAGGTACTACTTCATTGGCTAGACTCACTCTCAGTGGTTGAATCAGAGCATGCGTTCTTCTCTTCGTGCAAAGATGTTTCCAAACTGGTGGAGTATTATCGCTCCCTGTGCAATCTCGGATTGACTTATCTGAACGAAGTCACTGTAGCATGTCAGGTTCATCTCTAGTCAGTAAAGGACACAGAACTTGAGCGGTACGGCGAGTCTGACTTCCATTTGTTATATCGTTCGATCCCCCTTTTGAGGAGATCGCTTCTTTGCATTCGCGTTGCTGAAGTAGAGGTGAGTAATCTATTCAACCTAGAAACTCCATCGAACGCAGCGACCGGATTATATAGAAGAAGAGCGCGAGTCGGATTGGCAGCGTATCTTGTCTGAAATCCTCTCATTCCGATGCGATGCACTGGCAAATCTTGGCTTAGCATATGAGGACGCAGGCGATCTACGTCATAGTACGCAATATCTCTTTCAATGCGTCTATATGAAGGACAGCTTTATGGAGCTGCCAGAGGCGTATCGTGGGAAGTTCGCGATGACATCGAGTCGTGCGAAGCATTCGCTTGGTGTGTGTTACATGAAGATGAGAATGAACGATGAGGCGGAGAAGTACCTTGAGGAGGACTTGCGCTTTTGTGAGAAACGTCGACTGCAGTCAAATCCGACGACAGAGTGCCATCGAGTGGTGATTGTGATGAATAGGCAGTTCTATCAGGCTTGTGTCGCAGAAGGTCAGACCCATCTCACCCTAGGAACTCTCCAACTGCATTTGCACACAGTTGCATCGTACCAGCAAGCACAGCGTCATTACGAATCTGCACTAAATCTATTCAAGTCCGCTGGAGAACATATATCCAAGTCCTACGTGGCTGACGCCAGACAGAATCTAGAAGTATTGAAGAGTACTCGCGAGGAAATGGACAAGTTGAAGAAGCGGATGGAGGAAGCTGAAACTTGCGATGATATGCATCGTCAGTGGGAATCATGGAAGTCTATCTGTGATAGTATTATGCGGTTTGAGCAGTACTACAACGAAAGTCCCTTTATGAAATACCAGAATAGTACAGGAATTGTTTTTGGCACTGAGAGCTCCGAGTATGGTGACTCAATTCTTCTCTATGCGGAATATTTGTATAATTTGTTTAGTGCCGATGAAGAACCTACTAAACTGAAAGCGTCAAAAGAACTGTGTGAGAATTCACTTCGTATTTGACTTCCACCTTTCTCACTTGCAGGAATCTTTCGCTCCGGGTCTGATCAGCTACGACTGGCCTCTGCATTGGAGCTGTATGGTTCTGTTCTCTCTGCAATCCGTGATAAGGCAAACGATCAGGTAGGAATGTTTATTCCCAATCAAATGAAGCTGGAAATGGATAGTTACTTAGAAGCGGCTTCCCTCTTCTCACAGTTCTTACCTGATCAACTTAATGCATACTTGACGAATTTAGAAAACTTGTTGATTACGTTCAACCGTGTTGGGTTGTATGAGCGTGCTCGAGCTCTCAAGGAGCGGATCGACCAGTTCGTTTTGAATCTAGATTAATATGGTAGTGTCCGAGAGACTCACGAAGCAACAGAATTGGAAACATCTGCAATTATGGAGTCTTCACAGAAAGGTAGGTTTCTTCGTCGCAAGTGATCAATAGATCTTTCGAATGCCGATTCTCTTTCACAACCAGGTATGTGCATCGACAGGGGTATGACAGTAGGTTTGATGCGGTCCGATTCACTATCATCCATACTTTCGGAGCCATTGGGAGAAGAGGAGGAACTATTTGCTCGAGAGGAAGATTCGCAGCAGGAAAAACCGCGTCATTCTAGATATGTTGTAGAAGATGATTATCAAACAGATGCATCTTCTGAAGAAGAACCGATGACCAGTGATACTCTTACAGAATCAGTGTTGCTGGATCAAATTGAAGCTACTTCAAGAAACCCGGTCAAGCAGGCTAAACTAGTGTTCAAACTGGGAAGTTTTTATCAGGAGAACACAGATTATGCAAAAGCAATTCCTCTGTTTCGTCAGGTACAACGCTTACTTCGTGCGTTTCCTTCGCATGAAGATTTGAGTCACGTAGCTACACGTTGCTTGTCGGTGTGTTTGCGCGAGTCAGGAGACACAGATACGGCAGTTGATGTCCTAAATAAAGATATCGATCTGCTCGTGTATCGGAAGTCCCGTACAGCAGGTGAGAGTGAGTTCAATGACTACTACGAATCAGAACTGCTGCGTTCCTACGAGGAACTGGGAAATTGTTATATCTCGTAAGGGATTGTTGTCATTTGCATGTAGTCTTTTCGACCGAACAAAGCAGCAGATATTACTAACCCAAGCAGCAGAGTGTTACAACCGTTCTGTGCGTGCTGCTCGCCATCTGCACCCATCTTCTGTGACCGGAGTATTGGTGAATCTTGCGACAGTACTGGAGGAGCAGCACAAACCACAGGAAGCGGAGCAGATGTACAAGCGAGCGATTGCACAGTGGCGACCACCGGGACCTGACTCGACTGAGAAATCTCTCATCTACTCCAACTTAGCCAGAGCGTGGTATGACTATGCTCGACTTCAAATAAAGCGGGGTCTTTTTTCTGTGGCGCTTGATTATCTGCAACTGGCTTTTCAGAATGACTGTCTTTCAGGACAGGTCGATGATCTGGTACGCACAAGTTCGGTGATGGGTGATGTGATGCTAGAAATGGCTGGGCGAGGTGTTGGAGTGGATGTATGGGAGAGTCGTATGGAGTCATTGGTGAATAAATTGAGCCAAGGAGAGAAGGGATCGACAAATCACGAAAGAAAGGAAATCCGAGAAGCTTGTGAATATCTTCATCATCTTTCTGCTGTCTTTGGCAAGTGGTTGAAATGGGAGCAAGTCTGGAAGACGCTGAATCCTGGAGAGTTGTGTCAGATTGTGATTGAAGCGATGGAATCGCCTCCCTATCCCTATTCTCTCTTGCGCTCCATCCTTTCTTCTCTCACTCCAATCGATTCTTCTCTTTCGGTTCTAGTCGATGAGTCTGCAATTGACGTATCACCACCACAGCTACGGAAGTGGGTAACAGTGAGTACAGTTGCTGTGTTGGCAGAGGAACAGGACTTCAACCAAGCCATTTCCTTGCTCCAGAAGACGCCTCGATTTTTGTCACTGAATTGTGTGCTACCTGGTCCATCTCCGGCTTCGGTTCTCTCCTCACTGAAGCAAAAAATACAGAATCGATTGAGTTTTCCCGCCGAACCTTCTTCTTGCGCTGGAGATGTTCCAATGAAGCTCAATGAGGCAGCAAGACTCCGAGACTTGTTGGCTACAATGTATCCAGATATTAAAAAGAGTGGCGATGTTGACGAGAACGAAGACGACGACAACGACGTTATTTTGCTCAGGAAAATCCGCAGGAATAGAGAGAATGAGAAGCAAAACGACAGTGGGATGGTGAGCGCAACATTTCTTCAGACAGTGAATCGAGGGAATTCTCGCTTTTCTCGCATCCGGAAGCGATCGAACGAGGTGTTTCGCCAGCAGTTTGAGGAACTTCCGCCTCAACCAGAAAAGAGAAAGCCTGTCGAAAAGGAAAAGCCTGCCAAGCGAGCAAAACTTACAGAAACTCCTCCAGTCGATGTTCCGGTGCTGAAAGAGGTTCGAATAGAGACGAACATCGTTTTCTGTGGAAACCGAGAGTCTTACGTGGATGTGATTCCTGGGGAATACGTGTCGGACGATGGCTACATTCGCACCCTGTTGACAGGTCACTTGAGGAAGAAGTTTGTAGTGTTGTTGTTGCTAAGTCATCTGAAGGGAGTGAAGGTGGAGATTCTGCGGATTCTGGTGAATGAAAAGCAGCGCGACTCTTTCGACAGTCTCACAAATGGTGACGTCATCGATCTGTTTTGCTGCATTTCGCCAGAGAGCTCGATCGTGGAGGCGTATCAGGAGATAATGAAAAGCTATGACTACCGGACTGCTGGCATTTATCATGTCATCGAGTCGGTCGCACAGAGTCCCTCCTACTCTTCAGTTCAGAGCATTTGCTTGGCGCACTGCGGACTTGTAGATGGCGATGTCTTTCACTTTCTTCTCCCCCTGCAGATTCCACTGAACTCGCTCACGAAGCTTGAGCTCAACGACAACCAACTCACCGATATTGCGGCCACCATGATGGCGATTTGGGTGATGCGGGGAAACTGCCCCCAACTGCGAGAAATCCGGTTGGGAGGGAATTGTTGGCATGGAAAAGGGCTGTCAAAATTTTTCTTTTCTTTGAGGGACCAGGTGCGAATCGAGTTGCTTGACGTGACCCGATTAAGAGTGGAGGATGAAGGAGTCGGGATGTTGACATCCTTGATGAAGAACTTTGTTCCATCTTTCGATGGGGATACTCATGCGCTTCGTGGATTCCGCTTTTGTCAGCACATTCTGAATTTGTGATTTGTAGATGCCGATTACCTCGTGTTGTCTTCATTGGCGAAAAAGCAACTCCTTCTTTCATTTAATCAAATTCCCTTTGAAGTGATTCATTTGGACGGAGTGCAGATTCCCGAGGACATTGAATTCGTATGTGATGAGAAATGCGTCAAAAGTAGCAAGTGGTTCAGAGTATTCGAGAGATGAAACTACTTCAGTCTCTTTCGCTTCGGTATTGCAATTTGGTTGTGACTATAGTGAGAACTGACGAGTAGAATCCCCATGTACTTTGTAATCTATTTACGGTGGAGTCTCTTCCTGCCGTCCACCACGTGAATATCAGTGGCAATCAGAAGGGTGATGTGAGTGTTCGAACGAAATTGTTGGAGGCAGCGACCTTTTTTGTCCAGAATCGTAATGTCGAAATAGAGATGAGAGATATGGATATTTTTGCAGTCTTAACAGATGCGATTGCTTGTAAATTGTATTTATAATATTCTTTGTTTTATTCGTTCTCCAATCAGAATGATGCACTATTTTGGATTGAGATAATGTCTCAGAAATTATTTTATTCGTAAGTTCTTCAACGAAAATAATGAAGGGATCACTTTTCATTGCTATTGCCGTCTTATCGGTGGTCCTTGCTGACAAGTTCGCTATTGTTATGCAAGGAGACCGTGGCTATTCGAACTACTCAGATTCGTCGAACACCTGCCGTGCTTACGACGTACGATTATTAGCAACCTGTTATTGTAGGATCTGGTAGCCTCCGGAATTCCTCCCGAAAACATCATCTATATGGCTAATGAGGCGACTCTGACCGATCCTCAGAATCCGTTCCCCTACAAGCTGTTCACTCTTCCTGATCCGGAAGGAGAGGGCTGGGATCACGCAGCGGGCTGCAAGGACCACATCGACTACTATGGAGAGACGATTAAGCCTGATGTTGTGTTGGCCATTCTGCGTCAAGAGGAGGAGAAGGTGAAGGAGCTGACCGGATACGAGCACCCCAAGGTGTTCCACACCACCGAGAAGGACACGATTCTGATCTACTACAGCGACCATGGTCTCTACGGCGGTATTGGCTGCGGAGACGAGATCCTCACCTCCAAGAAGCTGCTGCAGACACTGACGTACATGCACGACAACAAGATGTACGACCAGCTCGTCTTCTACCTGGAGGCCTGCGAGTCGGGAACGATGTTCCACGACCTGCCCGACGACATGCGCATCTACGCCATGACCTCCTCCGACGACACGCTCGCCTGGTGCGATCACTGCCCTCCCTACGACGTCGTCAACGGCAAGCACATCGGTACCTGCATGTCGATGTACTTCGACAACGCCTTCCAGCAGCTCTGGGAGGAGGAGTCCACCCACATTTCGCTCGGCGAGATCCGTCAGAGGACCCACGACGTCGTGATCGAGAAGATCAATAATCAGATCGTCTCGGAGTGGGGAGATCTGACCATGAAGGACCTGCCCGTCACCACCTTCATCGGAGACAAGGAGATCCAGGTTCGAAGGTCGCTCAACATCCGACCGGAGGGACTTGCGAAGAAGGCGGACGCTCCGCTCGTGGAGGCTCAGTGGAGAGCGATTCGTGCCACCAACAATCGCGAGGACGCCATGGCGCAGCTGCGCGATGTCATCAGTCGCAGAGCCAAGGAGGAGGTGGAGGCCATGCGTCTCGGCGCTTCGATTCTGGGAGAGAAGGAGGCCGATCGTGCCGCAAAGGAGGGAGCGAAGGACTTCAATGGTGAGTGTGTGGCCAAGATATCTCTGGAGCTGTTCAATCACTGCCATCATGCACTACCCTTCCCTGACACCACTCGCAACATTATTCGTGCAGTTTGCTCGAGTGAGAAGGTCCCTGAAGTGAACTGGAGTGAGGTTTGTATGTAAGCTTCTGTTCGTGGTCTTGTTTGTTAAATGAAATCGTTTTCATGAGTGACGCTGCTTCGTCGAGTTGACAGGACCGCATGATTTCGCAAATGAACTTGATTATGAATCAAGCAGAAGATTTATTTAATAAAATTCGGAACAGCCAAATAGAAAGGCTGCTATTCTGTCCCTTCTACTTACGCATCGTTTCGATTGTAGAGACAGTATGGGTTGGTCTCCCTATCGAATCGTAGGCGCTTCTGGTCATTTCCATAGTTGGATGGCCTCTTATGGGTTTTGCCCTCCTTCCTCTCTCAATAGACCTAACAGAAGACAAGATGGCCCTAGCGATAGTACAAATGTTGTTCGGATTATCACTTTCAGTATCAAAAGTGGAGAAAGTTGATTCTGGTACTAACCTTCATTCTATTCTTCTGCCGAACTCCGTATCTCCAGTTTGTAACTTCGTACGTGCAGACATATCGAAATGAAGAAGGATATCTGGAATCCTATTTTAGACCACTACTAAGACTGAATAAGAGTATCCTCTGGATATGGATACTGCTGCTAGTCCAGGTTTTTATTCAAAAGCACCTTTGACCTAGGCCTGGATATACATGCTCACAATCAACGCGAGTCTAAAACCGGTGAACACATGTTACAACGAAGACGAAGAAGCGATTTCTGAATCAGATGAGGCCAATTGAATTTGCTTGTTTTTTGGCAAACTAACTCGATGCACAATCACTAGGACACAAGCCGTTTCTCTCCAGGAAAGAGGGAATATGAAAGATATGGGACAGCGAAGAATAGGATGCTTGGACCACGCAAAAACCTGGCACGAGCCAATGATGATTTCAACATTATGAGTCGGGAACACCCAAGATTCAGTATAGATGAAACTCCTCTAGAGAAGAGTTGTGCGGATGAATCTAATTGGTCAGAATGATGTCACTATGAAACTCCCACACCACGTTCTTGTGGTGTTTCATATTTTTTTGTATGGAAAGCAAACCCAAGAATGTCGAGCTAACTAACATTAGCATTGTACCTAAGAAGGACGACGTACTTTCATTTCAGCTTGTTCACTATAGAATGCCGAACTCTTCAGTTTTTCTGCAGAGGATCTGGAAGCCCCCTCTGCTGGAAAGACAGACAGTCTCTTTGACTGGCAGTTTGAGAACGCTGGTGCGAAGTCGATCGATCGCTTTGGAGGTATTGATAACCTTATGAAGAGCTTGGGAACTGATCCCAAGAAGGTAGGGTCTTGGACACTGCGTGATTGTTAGGGTCTTACGAGCGAACAGGCTGAAGATCCTAAGAGACTTGAGAAATATGGTAGTAATCGTCGTGCAGAGGTGAAGGGAGTGACGTACTGGCACCTGATCTGGGTCGGTATGCACGATATTACTATGATCCTTCTGACCTTTTCGGCCATCATCTCCATCTCACTGGGAATTTATTCCGAGGGATGGGAGACTGGTTGGTTCGATGGGTCTGCAATTATTGCGGCTATTTTAGTTTGTCTGAACGTTTCAGCTATCAACGACCTTCAGAAAGATAAGCAGTTCCGTATTCTGAATGCCGCCAACAACCGTCAGCAGATCACCACGATCCGCAACGGCGAGAAGTGTCTGATCTCTACGGACGATCTGGTGGTGGGCGACATCATTCAGATTTCAGCAGGCGACACGGTGCCTGCCGACGGTTACTTCCTGACGGGAAGCAACGTCAAGATGGACGAGTCCAAACTGACGGGCGAGTCTGACCAGGTGGAGAAGAACGAGACGAAGAATCCTTTTGTTGTGTCATCGACCGAGTGCCACGAGGGCTCCTGCACCATCCTGGTGGTGGCCGTGGGGCAGCACAGTGTGTTCGGTCGCATGCGAGCCATGATCGAGTCCGAGGGAGAGACCTACACTCCGCTGCAGGTGAAGCTGGCTCGTCTGGCGAAGCAGCTCTCTCTCCTGGGTTGTTTTATGGGAGTCATTACGATGATCTTCATTATCACGATGCATCTGATCCACTTCTTCAACGGCGAGGGAACCACGGACGCGGAGGGCAATCCCTATTGGGACCACAGCAACTGGACCGCGCTGGTGGACGCCTTCACCACCGGTGTGGCTATCATGGTGCTGGCCATTCCCGAGGGTCTTCCGCTCGCTGTCACGATCGCTCTTGCCTACTCTGTGAAGCGAATGATGAAGGACAACAACCTGGTGCGCCATCTGAACGCCTGCGAAACCATGGGAGGAGCGAACACGATCTGCTCGGATAAGACGGGAACGCTGACCCAGAACCAGATGACCGTGGTGCAGGGATGGGTGTAC
>JZRO01000132.1:0-53959 GCA_000963465.1 Blastocystis sp. subtype 9
ATTTCCTTTTGTTCGAAACAGAAGATTCTTAGGTTTGCTAACAGGAAGTTCTTCAAAATGAGTCACAATCGATGATAAGCCTCATTAGTGCCAGTTATCTAACAAACAGATCACATTATTCCATAGATAGAATTTGCTGCATTCTGCTGGTACTGAAACGTAGCCCAAGCCTGATTCAAAGCTTCAAAGATCCTTTGAGCAATATATCTTTGGTCCGGAGTTCCGTTCTGATTTTTGTCGGGATGGACTTTCTGAGTTTCACGCCACACAAGCTCTCATACCAGCATAGCCTTTCGATAATACAACTTCACCTTCTCCGGGTCCAAAACCTGACTCATCGTGATGGGTTTGAAATCGGCTCCCTCCCACATCACCTCATGCATCTACACGTCACACCGACCCAGCTTCCGCACAGTGGTAAGAAGAGTGCGGATGTTCTTCTTCTCCCCTCCCTTCTCCGTCGCCCACTCGTTCAGCCTCTCCTCGTACCTCGATTTGGCCTCCTGTCGCTGCTGCTCCCTGACCTCCTTCTCCGCCTCCTGCTCTTTCTTCACCAGCAACGCCTTGATCTGCTTTTCGCGCAGTTCCTGCTCTCGCGCCTTCATCGCTGCGACCACCGTCTCGCTCTTCCCTTCGTACGAGGTCCCCGTCAACTTGCTACGATCAACACGACGAGAAATCCTCACCTTGCATCGGCGTCCAGCGCGATGTCCTCCGGAGAAACGTACTGGAAACTGCTCGTCACCCTCTCTCCACTCCTACTTCACGGGAGCCTCTTCGATCACCACCGAGGCAGTCGGCACCGAGACGGGACTCTCGTCTTCCGTGCGATGTCTGGAAGCCTGTGGAGATGTCTCCGAAGAGCTATCATAAGTCTCACTAGATGATGATAGGATGATGACTCTACTTCAGGGACGAAAAGTCAACTCCACTGTCACTCGACTCCCCCTCAGAACACACATCAAGCTCACTATCGACTGACAACGACTCTTCCAGTTCTTCTGGGACAATGGAATCCTCGATAGGAATTCGTGTTATTCCCTTCTCCATTTTATCTGTTTTAAATAAGAGGCAACAACCAAACCCAGATTTAACACTTTAAGGAAAATGCCTCCGTTGTAGAATGGAACAGGCATTGTAGGATCCTGCGGTTCGATCCAGACATAAGAATCTCCCTCATTTTTTCGAAATCGTAGGTGATAGCGTCCAAACCGATTTAAAGGGAATGCATCAATGACATCTCCAATCGTTATATTTTTATTTCTACAAATCACGCCAATTCGCTACTCTAACTTCTTAAGCATGAAACAGTCTGGATGTTCAATACTAGACCCTGCTTCCTTCTGTATATAGTAAAATACAATCCTTGACATGCTGCAAATCAAGAAATGATCGTGGGATACTATTGATCAGAACAAACAATGGGAACATCAATAAAAAATATGAGGGATCACTTCTTGCGCAAAATCTCCAAGACTTTTATTCTCCGGAAGGAAAGAGGACAAGGAAAGAGTTGTTTTCACCCGTTTCATCGAAACCGCTCCATCTTTCAGTACTCGCTTCTGTTCGAACAGTTCTTTACTTCCGAACAGTAACGGACCTTTCTCTTCGATCATCGCATTGAGATCATGCTTCAGCTGTTCTCGCTGGCGAATGATGTATCGATCCAGTGTGGGATAGAAGACGCACCACACCGCATAGTGGAGCTCAGACAGGTTGTACGACCACACATCTACCTCTCACCCCTCCGCCATTTCCTACCTCCAAGGAAGATCGTCAGATAAAAGAGCCACGGCATAATGTTCGCAAATCCCAGATAGTCCAAAAACGTGATCTGCGCCCCGTATTCGTGGCAGATCAGCAGGATGATGAGCGGCTCCACGAGGATGCTAATAACGAAGCACAGACTGGAAGACACGATCTTCCCCGTCGCGGCCACGTCCACCGCTCGAATCTTAACAGTGCTTCTCTGCAGGGCACTCCGCTGGTAGTGTCTCGAATACACCGAAACGACAATCAGCGCAGGCAAAGAAAGCACAATTCCTGGAAGTGCCAAAATTCCCGTGATTATGAGTTTGACCAAACTCCAAAGAATCCGAAGAACAGAAAAAAAGAACTTCGAATAACCTTGACTGATCTTATAATCGTTCTGATAAACACATGCCAATAATTCTCGGTAATCAGAAACACGATTTAAAAGACTATCCACTTCAGGTTCAGAGCCAAACATCAGGAGTCTACACTGAAAAAAAGGCCCGATTTTTACCCTTTGACAAGATTCCGGTCTAATTTGCATTTCTGCTCTGTAGTCAGATGGACTTCAGTACCGGTGAGGATGTGGCGCGCCGTGTTTATCTATCGTTAAACGAGTCGATGAATCCCACAGTATTCAAGGTTCGCCAATCAGGGGCCATCGTAGTTACTGTATACATATTCATGTTGATGATCGACAGAAGCTCATTCACTGCGTCATGCTTGCTCTGCCCCCCCTGGTGGTACCTCTGAACTAGAGACCGATTCACCTCGATAGGCTCTCCCACATCCAAAAAGGCACGAGCTCTACACTCACAAAGACGACTGGGGTGTACTGTCGGAAGGAATCTCTCTTGAAGTAATTCATTCCCACGGGAATGAGGTAAAATTCTGAATCGGGAAATTGGTCGAGAAAACCGAGTGACATGATGCTAACACCGGCTTTGAAAGGAAGGAAATTCGATTGATCATGCGAACCCCCTTCAGGGAAAATGGCGACGCATTTATTCTTCGCAAGCGTATTCCAGACAGAAGCAAACATTGCATTGTAGTCGATATGAGGGAAAAACTAAATTCCAGAAAAAGGCCCAAATTTACAATTCCTGGATAATACTGGTTCTCGTCAATGGAGTTTTGTTTCGACTTGGATAGATTAACGAAGATATCCGAGTCGCTAAGAACGCTTCCAACTACGTAGGAACCGTTGTTGATTTGAATCGATCCTCCCACCTCCACTTCTGTAGTAAAATGAGTATCTCTTCCCTAAGATAGAGAGAAGAAAGAGCCATTACAAGAATATGATCATCTTTTACCGTCATTGTACCACTCAAAGCTTTCTTCACATCCTGCTGGCGTTCTACAGGGATAACAGAAGCCATCAGCTTCATAAAAAAGCCAACTACTTTGTACTTTCGGAAACTAGAGGCAGCTCCGATATAGTAAATTTTTCGAGGCAGGTGAGTGGAAATCACGACTGCATCAATAAATTGGTTGGCATGAGGAGCGCAAACAAGCATGACTGGCTTGTCTTTGGGAATTCGCTCAGAATGAGAAACTGTGATTTCTATAAATCAATAGCATATCTCGTAAAGACCTCTAAAGAACGTTTTTGCTGCAATCCAGTAGACAATTCTCACTATCTTGTCAATAATGTTATCACCCCTCGTGAGAAAAATAAACAAAAACACGAGTGACCAACCGAGTGATACTACGCTATATCACTATCATTAGTCTTACTTAAGCCATAGGACAGTACGGCAGGTAGCATAGTGATTAGAGAAAGAAAAATCTATAATGAGCCAATATATCCGTACAAATTTCGCTTCTAGAAAAGGATAGTATTTGAGTTTTCATTCAAAACGAATTCTGTTCTAACTGAATCTACCTTCGCTGTGTTTTTAAAACTAATTCGCTAGACATGAGGTGAAGATTATCATCTCTTTGATTTCAACAAACAAACCAAAATCACAACATGACTACATATTTTCACTCATTCTGCTCTCGCGTCTCTGAATATCCTCCTTCCACAACTCAATTGCCTCATTTTGCATCTCCGGAGCATACGTACTTGCAAAGAATGCAGCCTACATCACAAAGAACTATAGATCCAACCTCAGGATATCGCTTTTCACGAATCAGCAGCTTTACACACGCTTCCACATCTTTTCGCATAAAAGCTGCCATCATCTCCACGTTGCTCCATTTCGCCTCTCTCGCTAGTTCTTCTACATGCTCCATAAGCTTTCCATCACTGTAGCAGGAAGCAATCATCAGCATCGTGCTATAGTCCTTTGCGTTTTCGATGCACTTCTACCCATGAATCCTCATCCTCACGACTACCAATGCATTCTGCATGTCTCCTTTTGCCATGCAGATGTCCGCAATCTGCGACCAGTACTTGGCAGTCTCTTTCTCCTCCTTTGCGTCCATCTGATCTAACAGCTGGATGGCAACATGCTCGTTCTTCATACTGATCGCAAGATCCAACTTGCGCATCGCGTCACGTGTGACCTTCAGCGCCTCTTCCAGGAATCCTTGTCCCTGAAGGAAGAGAGACAACTTCTCCAACTCCTGCTGACCAATTTCTGGAAGGATTGCATTGGCAGTGTCAAAGTCCTTTTCCATAACAGCAGTTTGGTAACGAAGTAGCGCTCTCTGTAAAGGAATCGCAGAAATGGTCTTCTACGCGTGAAATCAGCGAAACGAACTCACATCCTTGTCCACAAGAATCACCGCATTTTCCTTTTCCAGATAACCGAGCAAAAACGAGCGATTCTGCAGATGTTTGATGATGATGACTTCACCTCCCACACAGTACTTCAGTCCTTTTTCTGTGGTGTACAGGAAGCAAGATCCCACCCAGCATCCACTCACCACCACATCGCCCATCTCATGCAGCAGTTCGAACTCCACGCCTTGCTCTGTTTCAACTGCAGAAAGCACGAAAAAGCCGTCAGACGTGCTGATCACCAGCAACGATCCGTCCTCGTTCCAAAATACATCCTATTCTTAAAAAGTAGAAACGTGGAAACTGTTGGAGTGACATCGATCTTCTTGATTACGTCGCCCGAATTCCATCCGTAAAAAACGAGGAAATTTGAGCCCCGCGCACCTAGCATTTTTCCGCCAAAAATACGCTCCACAGGGAAAGGCGTAGCAATGGTGTACATTTCTTTGAAGTTCTGGAACAACTTAATACGAGTAGCGGTCTGCTGATAAGAGAACTGCGGAAACTACCTCTTTGATAGCGTAATCGCCATTCCCGTCAGAGGACCAAACAGCCTCCAGTGCAGCTCCATAGCACTTGGATCGCAGCACGCGAGTGGTGGAGATGGCGTATTCCCCATCGCCACATAGCAGCATGAAGCGCCCGTTGTTGTTGTAGTGGAGAGACTGAGGGAAGAGATCGCTTCGGCCGAGGTGCCGTGAAGGAGTGTAAAGGTGTATGGGAGGATATGTCTTTGAAAGCAGGCTCAAGCACCGTCTCCTCGTTGCACTGGAGATTCTGTAGAAGCGCTGTGCGGAGATCGCCGTTGTCGCAAAACATGAGATGACCATTGATGTCCATCGACAAGATGGGGGTTTCCGAACCTAGTTGAATGACGGTGGTTCCCTCGTCGAAGCCAATGCCAAGCTAGATGGGAGAGGAGGAGGAGTCTCACCTTGCTGGAGTGATCAACGCAGTCGATCGTCCACACGCGGCCATTGCCGTAGTTGAGCGTCATTTCGCACCTGCATCGCAGAGGAAGAGAAGAGATACCGATAGGTCACGCTGTGCCAGATGCGAATCGACCCGTCTTCGCTGCCGGAGACCAGGATGGGGAGTTTGGGGTGGAAGAGAACAGCAGTCACGTTCTCGGTGTGGCCGTCGAGCGTCTGGATGCAGGTCTTGGTCTGGTAGTCCCAGATTCGGATGGTCTGATGAGGAGGGAGGGAGAAGCGGTACCTTGTCGTCAGAGCCGGAAACGAGGTAAGGCTTGTCGCCTGCAGAAGAGTAGCTCAGACAGTTCACACCGGCCTTGTGCTCGCTGAGAGTGTAGTAGGGAGAGGTGGTGTTGATGCCCCAGACCTTGATGCTGTTGTCTAGAGAGCACGAGGCGAACGTGTTGCTGTCCTTCGGATTGAACTTCACCTGCATCACATAATGGGAATGACCTTCGTAAGTCTGTGTAACAGGAGACGCGAGAGACCTACTCGTATGTTCTTCCAGTTCTGCTCCCAGTTCCACAACTTGATCATCATGTCATCTCCTCCGGATAGGATGAGTGGCTCTGTCGGGTGCACGTCGAGACACCGAATGTAGTCTGAGTGGGCGTCGAATTCAGTAACCTAGATCAATAAACTAGAAGGAAACGAACCTTTTCAGCTGTGTTGTAGTTGTAAACACGGATCTTCAGATCGTCGCATCCTGCAAGTACCCACTGCTTCCGTTCAACGAACTTACAAGCACGGACAGGAACGTTTGTGACATCCCACTGGCGAACAACATCTCCCGTATTGTAGTTCCAGATATACAGTTTTCCGGAGAAGAGAGACGTGAGAATCCAGGGTTCTGTCGAATGCATGTCTACACACTTCACTCTTTCCGAGTGATTCACTAGAAGTTTCTACAAGTAGAGCAACGAACGAATCTAGAACCTGTATGTCAAGTTGCAAAGGCTACACTATTAGAAAACAAACAACACCACGTACCATTTAGCTAATATAATTTACGAAGGATAGATATTAGTGCAACAGAGATACTCCGTTTTTGATGAAATGCACTCCACAAAAAACCTTCAGAAATCGGGGAATTCCGATTTTCCCGAAAGAATCGCTCTCCTCTTCTTTCCTGTAATTCAAAGCAACTTCAGTCCAATAGACATAACGAATGGCAACAACCTTGATCTCTTCACATATATGACATTGAAATCCGTTTGAAGTAGTCTACCAATACTCTACTACATGTATTAAACAAACAAGAACTATAGTGAATTCTTTCTTTTCGTATTGATTTGCTTCAACTGTAGGGTTGCCTTTACATTAACAACACGGTCGTTGTCCTTTTTAGCGATATCTGTTTTTGTATTACCAACCAAAGACTTCACGATCCTCCGTTTATAGTGCAGATCGCTTAAACCTAATCTACTATTTGGAGTTTCTTCATAATAGGGAATAGAAAACTAAGAATCAGTTGATGCTAAGAAAGAGTTACCAAGACACTTTTTTCGTTATCCCAAGAAGACAATCTACTTCTAATATCGATCCAAATCGAATTACAAAGAAACAGTCATGAATGAAGACTGAAGCGCAAATACAAACAATGCGAATAAAAACAGAATAATATAATGAAAAACAGCTTGCATTGCAGTTACAGTGAGATAACAGAAAACAGTTCCACAACAAACATTAATGTAACAAACAGCATATGAAACATAAAGACTCAAATATATACGGTGCCATCATAGTCATAATCGTCTCTATTTGTTACCCCTTTCCTGTGTACTCACAAGTCATCGGCAATTCTTGCTCCAATATTCTTCTGCACATCACTTCTGTAAATCTACTCGTCAGCACACTTCTCTACTCCCACAATATTTTGAATATTCTCCAGTATCTCGTACACACCAGCCACATCATGTACGTAGAAATGGGCCTTTGACGGCTTTCTCCCCACAGTGCAGGTCACCTACATCACACTCTTGTTTCATCCCTACTGCTTCCCGCTTGACCTTCGGACTCTGCTCTTCCTCATAGGCAGTAGCAGCTTCAAACCTAAAGTGAATGGTGACCTTCATAGCTACATCGCCTCATCTGTGGTATCGTCGCCGAAGCAGAGTACCAGATCAATCTCAGCATTGTAGTTTCGACGAAGCGTTTCCAGTACCTGTGTCACAAACACACCCTTATTCACATTATTGGGTCGCACCTGGACGTAGTCTCGTCCCTTCAACACCTCCACATCGCATGCTTCCAAAGACGACTTCAGCTGATCCTCCAGCTCCATTGCTTGCATCTGGCCGAAATCCTATGTATTACGGGAATTCCAAAAATCGACAGGATCAGCATCCTTGAACTGCCATAGCACAGCACTTTCTTTAAGCTCTATGAAAGTACCATTTGTAGAAGTGCAGAAGCGTTCCATCAGCGCCAGAGCCACATCTCTCCATTTTTCCTCTCTGTTTTCCACGAGCCGAGTCCACTGTTGCCTACAGTTAAGATAGAAAAGGTGTCGCACTTGTCAGGGAATCGATAAAAGTATCCTTCTTCACTGGCCAAACCAAGGTGAGGAATAGACTGCAGTGACTGCTCCATCTCTTCTCTTGATCGACCACTCACCACGAACACCCATGTGTTGTCGCTTGAACAGAGTAGCGTTAATGCATCCTGGACATAGCAAGGAGGAGCTCTGAAACTACCCTTACCTCGAATTGCACTTAGTCGCTCACTTCCTTTGTAGTTGTCTTGGTCCACTAGCGTACCTCCATAGTCCAGAAATACGGCCTTATTCTTCGCAGCAAGCCATCGATCGCCCACGTCATGGGGAAGCAAAAGCCTGAAGTTTGGTCCCATTTCGATGACTCTGTGAAAATAGCCAAATCCAAGCGAGACTTCAGTTCCTTCTTTGTTAAGAGGAATTCGAGAGATATCCTGCACAACCTTGTTGAGCCAGTAACTAGTAGGATTATGCAGCACATAATGAGAAAGCTTGTCAAATCGTCCTTGCCTTTCGTCTTTATCCATTTCCACTGCCTTTCGGTAAGCAGCTACCACCTCTATAACAGACCACGGGTTGAGATAGAGCGCTCCACTCAGCACACGAGCAGGAGCAGTGAATTCAGAGAGAAGAATCGTGCCAGGACCCAGCTGAGTGTCATGTGCATGCACTGTGATATATTCCAAGGGAAAGGCATTCATGCCCTCACGAATTGGCGTGCAGGCGAGAATGGGTGCCACAGACCACAGAGCAGCTCGTTGAGCTACCGTGAGGAAACGCTCTTCGTGGTAGATGATTACTGGTTCAGAGCAAGAAAGAGTGGTATGCAGCTGATTAACCATTTCTTTTACTTCCTCGCGTGACAACTCAAAGTCGCTGCAGCCCTGTGCATCCAAACCAACAAGAATGAAGACAAGCTGCGATTTATAGGACGGGTATTGTCGTAACAAAGACTCAATGGCTTGTAATTGCAGAGGAATGCCTTTGAGTCGTTCCAGATAAGCGACTGACACCACTGCTTGTCGCTGCTTGATAACCTGCAACAGCTTGGCTCGCTCCTTATGATACTCATCACTGTTCATTGCCTCTTGAATTACTTTGGGTTCGATTCCCATGAAAGCAGAAGAAGCCAGGATCTTACGGCCATTGTAATCGAAGTAGCTACGGCCGTGCTTTCCCAATTGCAGCTGAATACCAAGCATACGACGAACTGTATTGGCGAAGTGCCGTAGATACTCGTACAGATGGAATCCGATATGATTCACAGCTAACAAACTGTGCAAGAAACTCTCACGCCCTATGTCACACGCTCTCTATGCCACTACATGGTAGAATACGGAACACATCAGACGAGGGAAAGGGAGTATGGAAGAAAATCCCGATGTGAGTAGGAGTCTTCAGTCGACGAGAGAGAGATGAAGGAACCAGCATGAGTTGGTATCCCTGGATCCATATGATCTCGTCTTCCTTATGACTAGACGTCAGCACAGCCCCGCAGGAATACATCTGAGCAACAGTCCGAGCGATGGTATCGTTCACAAGAGAATAGGCGCTGAATAGCTCGTTCATAAGAGGGCGATTTGCGAAGATGTTGTCCTCACTAAATCTACGATGAAATCCCTCATCAGAGCAAACATATTAACACTGTTGTGCAGCACAGGCCACAGAATCTTCTTGCAGAATCCGTGGTAGTGCTGTCGAAGCACAGTTTCATCGAGGAACACAGGAAAGCAGTTGAGTTCGCGCAAGGCATCTTCGACCTCCTGTCGGTCAGCGAGCGGGATATCGATGTCGAGGGGAATGCAGCCGACGTAGCGTGCTTGGCTAGATTGGAGGGAAGAGAGAGGAGACACCTGTTGAATGTGCCGTAGTAGGACTTCCAGGTGATGCCCGCAAGGAGTCGGAGCTCGTCGAATTCCGCCTTCCAATGACCATCTTTGCGACGCGTGAGGTTGATGGGAAGAAATTGGGAGACGAGGAGGAGAGTCTGGTTCACCTCAGGGGGTGGAGAGAGGTCTAGGATGGAACGCTAGATGTGATACCGAGAGAGAAAAAATACGTTGGAGTTTGTTTGCCCCCTTCGGATACCTGAGGAACTAGCATTCCAACTTAGAGAACTCATCGTTACACTAGGAATATGGTGGATGTTGGGATCATCCAGAGCGTGGATAATATCCATACTCTCTACGGATAACAGAAGGATAGTAGTATCACCATTCACTTCGATAACGTAAGGAACCTTGCTATCTTGTCTCTATACTGTCAGGAGCATAACAAAACCACTCACTATGAATGTGGCACCACAAAAGATGAGAACGGAGAATGAGAGCTTAACATTCTTAGGAATTGCAATAGGCTCCAGATTATACCAAAGCGGATATCTGAAATAGAAAAATGTAAAGAACACCCAACTTATCAGGAGTTGTTACAAGTTCCAGGCTCTTATTATTTGATCCATTACCTAATGATGGGGAATTGCCACATATCCGGATTGATTCGCCAAAACCAAGTTTAGCGGTTATATGAAAGTTCACTCTGCAAATAAAATAGAGGACTCTAGTTGTTACAAATACGTATCATCTTCGCTCATATCGCTTTGCAGATTAGAGAGCTATGAAGGAATAACTCAAATCAGAACTCAGACAGGAAAAGCGGTTAATCGAGAGATTTAGCAATCTCTGATTCTGACTCATTGCCTTCATTGATTCTGCTAATGTATATTCCAGAAGCATATTCTTGGAGTGACAATATCATTCAGTCGCTTCGTTGGATCGTTTCTTGGGTCTCTGTCTTTTGGGCCAAGTTTTGGTCGTATGCGGTGGACCCATTTATCTATCTGATTACAGGTTAATGCAAGGAGGATGCCTTATCTCTAGGAAAATCTCTCGCTGTACGTATCTTATGCAGGGGAGAACATACTCCAAAGATGACCGAAGAGATTCTGGAGTGTGTTATGAAAGAGAAGGACTTCAGTGTGGTATGTATTCTTTGTGAAGTTGATGGTAGACTCGCGGAACGTTGCTGCGTCATGAAATATTCAATTTGAATGACACTGTGCAGACATTTCTGCTCGAAGCAAAAGTGAGGAGAGATGCTTCCTACTTCAACGACATGTACAGTTCAGCTGTCTCATTAATGTAAGATTCAAGGAGAACGTGAACCGTTGCTTCCACCAACTGCTCGGCACCAATGTAGCTATGAAAGTGGTCTATTCCCTGGCGGACGAGAAGTAGAGTGTTTCCTGGCCTCTCTATGAGATACGATCGTGCGAACCCCGACCACGAAGAGCTCCTTCTGGAGCTGTGGAGGAATCTGCGAGCACACGAGGTACGTTTGTTCTGGGCGTCAAACCAAGCCCCTGAAGGCGAGAGACTCGGACCAGTGGGGGGAGATCGGCTTCCAGGGCCGTGACCCCGCGACGGACTTCCGTGGTCTGGGGATCCTGAGTCTGAGCAACCTGGTGTACTTCTCCAAGCAGCACCCCTCCGAGGCCCTCTACTGTCTCCGGTTTGGCTCCCCGGTCTCGCTGACGCATAGACAGAACGACGTCACCAGAGGCGGGTACCCGATGGCCATCACCGGGATCCAGCTGACCTCGTAGGACAGGGGATGGACTGCGACGTAGACTGGTCAACGCCTGGATGGACAGACGCCTCCTCGACCGCCAGTTCTTCTCGGTGGATGTGGAGGGAACGAAGATGACTCTGGAGGAACGGGCCCTGTATTTCTATCAGGAGTTCTTCTCCCGAGTGTTCATCAGTTTTGATGCCTTTTATGAGAGCAAGCATCCCGAGAATCTTCTTCAATTCCCCATTATCCTGAAGGAATTCGAGCGGAAGACGTTAGAGGAAATTCGCAAAGGTGTATTCTAGTATGAAGTCTTGTTTGTTAAACATTTTCTAAGATGAGTCAAGCTGCGTTCCTACTCTTGACCTCTGGATTGCGCTTTAAGGATCTGAGCGAAAAGGACAAAAATCTCTTTAAGAAAGGAAGTACTTTCTTAGCATGTATGAAGTGACTGACTAGAACACTCAAAGGCTGTGCCAAAGATCCAGAAATCTACCATTGATATTCCCAGTTCGATTGATTTTTTCCATTACAGTGAACGAGAGTAACTCGACCAGGTGTGTGGATCATAGGATAGAGTTTCTCTGACAAAGCTGAAGAACAGAAAGCGCGAGCGATTGGGTAGGATTATGGTTTTTCTGCCTGTTGGCTCATTCATAGAAAGGAAAGCTTCTTTCGATCTTCAGCGAGAGGAGAGCATAGAATCTACGAATGAACCTGTCTTTTCCACGTTGGTTTACCGAATCTTTCTTTATGGGTTAGAAGCGACGAGATCAACGAGTTTCGACATCATATGCGTATTTCTGTTTCTGGAGGTGATATTCCTGCGCCGATACCCACGTTTGAAGCTATGCCCTTCCGAAGTGATCAGTTGCCCTTGAAGAAAACCGTTCTGCACAACATCGAGAACTTCGGTAGCTACGCAGGACTGTTGAGACGTAGAATACAAGGAGCCGACTCCCATCCAGATGCAGTCGATTCCCGTGGTGATCCAGGACCGCGACCTCCTCGGCATCGCTCCCACGGGTTCTGGGAAGACAGCAGCGTACCTGGTTCCGTTGATCCAGCGCCTGGACCACCACGACTCCGACGTTGTTTCTCTGCGTTCTCATCAGTAGCACATCCGCGCGGTGATCCTGACGCCCACGCTGGAGCTGGCCGCGCAGGTGCACCGTCATCTGCAGCGTCTCAGCCAGGGCAGCGGCCTCAAGTCGCTGGTCCTCTCGAAGGTAGGCGCTGCTCTCCGCACTCACCCCAGTCCACCATGCACCTCTTCTCGCGGAAGCACCACACCGTGGACTGTCTGGTCAGCACCCCTCTCCGCCTCATCGGGGCCATCGACTCCAGCGCCGTCGAGCTCTCTCGGGCCGAAATCCTCGTGCTGGACGAGGGCGACAAGCTCTTCGAAGACGGATTCATCGAACAGGTCGCACCACCCCCTCCCTCTCACCACCAGGTTGACGAGATCATGGCCGCGTGTTCGAACCCCCATCTCCAGCGTCTTCTCTTTAGCGCCACACTCCCCCAAGGCGTCGAGGCGATCGCTCGCACGGTGCTGCGAGACCCCATCCGCATTCTGATCGGCCAGCGCAACACGACCAACTCGGACGTGGAGCAGAAACTGGTGTATTGCGGTAGGCGAGATGGAGGGAAATGAGAGTAGGCAAAGAGGAGGGAAAGCTGCTGGCACTGCGGAACATCATCCAAGAAGTAGAGATTCGGTGTGGAATGAAAGTAGGGCTTCGAGCCTCCTATGCTGATCTTCGTCCAGAGCAAGGAGCGAGCGCGACAGCTGTACACAGAGCTGGCGTATGACAGTAATCTGCACGTTTTCGTTGTGAGTAGAAATCAACGTGGACGTGATCCACTCCGACCTGTCGCACTCCGCGAGAACCGCGGCAATTAATCGGTTTCGCACGGGCGAGACGTGGGTGCTGATCGCTACGGATCTCTTGGGACGAGGACTGGACTTCTTGGCTCTGAATACCGTGGTTAATTACGATTTTCCGCAGGTAGAAAAAAGGAGGGAATGCCATGCAGAGCGGGGTTGATTATATCCATCGGATCGGGAGAACAGGACGTGCGGGGAGAAAAGGGAAGGCAATCACGCTGTTTACGGAGGATGACAAGCCGATGCTGCGGTCGATTGCAAACGTGATGAAGATTAGTGGATGTGATGTGCCTGAATGGATGCTGGAGCTGAAGAAGATCAAGTAGAGAAGAGGTGGAGGATGAAGGGTAGCAAAGGAGAGCGAAAACGCATTCAGAAGCATGGAATCAAGCGAGAGGAGATCACGACACAAGCCAAATTTGATAAAAAGAAGAGAAGAAAAGACAGGTAAAAGCAAAGAGTTTGGTTGAACGTAGGAAAGAAAAACCAGGAAAGCAGGAGGCAAAAGTAGAGAGTGATGAGGACTTGGTAGCTCCAGCTCCTGAAGAAGATTTATCGTTACTATTATAAAACGGCTTTTTTGTGTGTTTGTTCATAATAATGGCCAAAAGAAAATGAGGTAGAAACCGCGATTATCAATATTATTTCTGGGAAAACAAGAATACAAATCAAAAAACTTCTAATTTGAAACTATGTCAACGAACAAGCGTAGATCAGCTTTAAAAGTGATTGTTCTCGGCGATAGCAGGTGGGGTAGCCAAAAGCGGTTCATTTTTATAGTGTTGGTAAATCCTGTATCATTCAGCAGTATGTCTTCAACAAGTTTTCAGATAAGTATAAGTCAACTCTTGGAGCTGATTTTTTCACTCATGACGTTGTTATTGACAATGTGACCTATACACTTCAGGTTTGGGATTGATTTGAGCATTTATGCTAGATTTGGGATACTGCTGGACAGGAGCGCTTCCAGAGCCTTGGTTCCTCTTTCTATAGAGGGACTGATGCTTGCATTCTTGCTTTTGATCTAACGAATACTAGAGTACTGCTTCGTTTCGTTTTTTAATATACAGTCTTTTAAGAGCTTAGAAAAGTGGCAGGATGAGTTTTTGGTGGCAGCTGCTCCTTCGGACCCTCTTAACTTTCCCTTTGTGATCATGGGAAACAAAGTCGATGTCCCAGAGTCAGAGCGAAAGGTCACAAAAGAGGAAGTGGAGGAATGGTCGAAGGCTCGTCGTCCGACAGTAGCATGTGTGTGTGTGGTGTTATGTAGGGAATGCACTACTACGAAACGAGTGCAAAGGAGAACATCAATATTGAGGAGGCAATTCTTGATGTGTTGAAGCAGGCCATCGCCCAGAAGGGAGAAGAGGAGGAATATGTTCCTGATGTAGTGGATCTTGATACTGTCAAGCCTGCTACTTCAGAGAAGTGCAGCTGTTAATAAGTTCGGTTGGACTCTGATTCATATTGTTTTGTGCTCTTTTTGTTATCATACAGTTCTTAGGATTTCTGAATTCCAGTTTTCGAGGGGATTTCAAAATGCTTCTTTTATTAAAAATGCAAGGTATCAGAGTAATATCTGCATGAGTTGTAGGATCTGGTATTGTGAAATCTGTTCTTTCCGGAGATACCGTCATTCTTGTCGGTAAGGCTACAGTACGTTAAGTTTGATGAAAATAAGTCAACTAGCATGGAATCGCTCCAGAGATACAATTGTCATTAGCGTTTTGTCAAGCTCCTCGAGTGGCTTATAGTGCGAATGGAGCGGAAGAGCCTTTCGGGTGGCAGTCGCGTGAATATCTCCGAAAAATGTTGATTGGTAAAACTGTTCAATATAGAGTGCTCTATAAAGTGGATGCTATTAGTCGTTCTTTTGCAACGTTTAATCTAAATGAAAAGGATGTTGTGTGTGACGTGGTCGAGCAGGGCATGGTTTCTGTCCGTTCAGAACGTGACGACAAAGGTAACAAGGCTCTCTACGAAAAACTCTTGGAATTGCAAGCAAGTGCGCGTAGCAATCACAAAGGGATCTGGGGAGACCATCGCTTCTTGCGAAATGTGAACTGGACTCTGTCGGATCCTGAGTCGTTCTTCTATGCGAACAAGAGTCTCCCTCTCGTCGGTGTTGTGGAGCAGGTTCGTGACGGCAGCACGTTGCGGCTGTATCTGCCAGAGACGAGCGACATGATGCTCCTACATCTGGCTGGAGTGCAGTGTCCACGAATCACATACAGCGCGGACGGCGAAGGTAGGCTGCGGTCACTGTTGATGTTCAGCAACCTACGAGGCCTTTTCTCAGGAAGCCCGTTCCTTCACTGAACTACGTCTTCTGAATCGCAGCGTCGTCTTCTACCTCGACGGCATGGACAAATTCACTGTATCTCCTCAGCACTGTTGCTCTCTAGAACTTCTTTGGTCACGTGTACCATCCATGCGGTGATGTGGCTAGTGAACTGTTGCAGGAGGGATTGGCTCGTGTTCAGGACTGGTCAGCGCGATTTCTCCCCGTAGAATTGGCAGCGACTCTTCGACGAAGTGAGTCGCGCGCTAAAAGCGAGAATATACGGCTGTGGAAAGACTGGGTATTTCTAAATCGCTCGTTTAACCTGAGCATCCCACGACGACTCATTACGAACCTATCGAGGGTCGCGTCTTCCAAGTACTCTCCGGAGATACTCTGCTTGTGCAACTTAATGACCGATCTCCACAGTATCTCGGGTCGCAGCGTCGACTGAATCTAGCTTCAATTCGAGCTCCTAAGCTGGGAAATGCTCGCAAGGGAGTTTCAGATGAGCCGATGGCAGTGGAGGCCAAAGAGGCATTGATAGAGATGTGTATTGGCAAGAAGGTCCGAGTCACGGTGGATTATGACAGACAAGCGCCTGCGGGCATGGAGCCGTCGATCCTCACTTTCTGTACGGTTGAGATAGAGGGAAAGCAGCCTGTCAATCTGGGACTTGAAATGGTGCGAAAGGGACTCGCACGTGTCATGCAGCATCGCCAGGACGATCCGCGTGCTTCCAACTACGATGAACTGCTCCAAGCAGAGGAAGCTGCACGGAGGGGAAAGCGTGGGGTGTACAGCCCTGACTGCAGAGCAGTACGAAGAGTGGACTACAGTCAGGATCGCACGACAGCTATGACTTCTCTCCATTTCATAAAGAATAAGCGGCTCACTGTAGGAATGTGATAGTTTTGTGAACTAGGGTTACATCGATTATGTCTTCTCCGCTTCTCATTTCAGCGTTTGCATTCCTTCGGAGAATTGCCAGTTCAGTCTCTCTCTTCAGGGTGTCAAAGCTCCTCAGAATAGTGGGAAAGGCGAGCCTGCTGTGTTTGGCGACGAGTCATTGCTCTACACTCGTTCCTTCTTCCTTCAGGTATTGAAACTGCGGAAATGTCGCATAGAGACGTGTGGAAGTGGAGGTGTTGAATGTGGACAAGGTGGGCAACTATATTGGTCGAGTCTATCTCCCTCGAGAGAAAGAGGATTTGGCGTATAAACTTCTTCGCGAAGGTGCAGTTTTCCTGAATGAAAAGTCGCTTCCTTTCTGTCGAGATGGCGACGAAATGGAGGATATTCAGGAGGAGGCAAAACGAAATCGAAGAGGATGCTGGAGAGAGTGGAAAGAACCGGTGCCTGTGAGTTTTACCTGGGAGCGTGATGAATAGGAGGTGGATCAGGCAGTGTCTGGAGAAATGGACTGCAATGTCACTTTTGTTTCGACAGGAAATATATTCTTCGTGAATGCTGCTAGCGACAGGGCGCTCTTGAAACGTGTTGAGACAGCGTTAGAAGAGCTTCCGATTCCCGTAAACACAGAAACGAGGAATGACCGCTAGAACTCTACGCCTGTTCTTCGTCCACGTGAGGGAACTGTTTATGCCTATTTGGAGAAAAATCGGTGGTTCCGAGTGTAAGTTGTAGGAAGACATTCCATTGTAGAAAGGTGGAATCGGTGAATGGAGAGAAAGTGTCGGGACATGCATTGGATCGCGGAAACCCAGTGGAGACAACGTGTGCATCGCTGCATGAAATAAAGCGGGAGATCGGACAGCTGCCACCTCTGGCTCGCGAGTGTGTGCTGGCTGGGGTTGATGTGCCCAAGTCAGGGGACTGGAGCGTGGAAAGCCGTGATTGTCTGAGAGATCTGGCGGACTGCGATCACTACAAGGCGAGGGTGGTGCTGCGAGATGCCAAGAATCGACTGGTGACATTCTTGTACAGAGAGGGAGACGAGGAAGTGAGTGTCAATGAAATGATGCTCAGTGAAGGATGGGGACGATTAGAGAAAGGAGCAGAAACCCGATTTGCTGCGTATCCTAAGATATTGAGAAGTATGATGAACTATCAGGAAGATGCTAAGGAGGACCGTGTGGGTATTTACCAGTATGGAGATATTGGTTTTAAGGAAGATGAAGAGTAAGGGGTTCAAGAACTTGTTTGTTATTATCTACTTTTTTTCTCTCGACGTTGTTTTGTTATTTCCAACTGAGTAGAGGAATAGAAGATGACACAAAACACTGTGAGTGATACTACGAAAAAGAGGAAAGATAAACGTTTGTTTTGTTTATTAACATTGAGTATAGAGATAGAGAAAGAAGATAATGACGAGGCAGAAACTGTTTATGAAGAGATCTCTGAAACCGAGAATGATAGCAGCGTAGATGAATCAAATGAAGAAGTGGAATATGTTTATGAGATTGAGTATGTGGAAGAAAGCGAAGACAGTGATGACGATGAAAACAAGCAAAAGGCAGAAAATAAGCAAGAACAACGCCCAACAATAAGTCCTACGTACCGACAGAAATCTGAAATGAATTTGACGCCAATTCTAACACGCCGACCAACATCAATGAGAAAAAGTGTTAGTTTTTCATCTGTGCATTCGGTGCTGACCGAAAATGATGAGATCATTTATGTTGACGAAAACGACGATATATTTAGTTAATAGCGCCAGTGTAACTGTTTATTAGAAACACAGGTCTGTTGGTGTGGGTAACACATTTCTACTTTTCTCCCAGACAAAACCATGCGTCCTCTCACAGAAGAAGAGACAAAGCTGCTGTTTGAAAAATTAACAAAGTAGTATGGTCTTTTCTAGATTTTGTGAGTATTAGTATGGGACCAAATGTAGAGCAACTATTGAATCGCACAGATGATCCTCATTGCTTTCGACTTCATAACGACCGTGTATATTACATCAGGTTGGTTTTTGTTCCTGGGACTGATTTTTTAGTGAGAAGCTGCTGCGAATTTCTGTGAACATTGGGAGAGATAATCTGGTTAGCATCGGAACGAAGTTTGGACGCTTCAACAAGAATCACAAGTTCCGACTACATATTACTGCTCTGGACTATCTTTCTCAGTATGCCCAAGTTCTAGCTATTCATTTTCCTTACTTTTAGTTCAAGGTGTGGGTAAAGCCAAGTGCAGAGATGTCTTTCCTATATGGTAATCACATCACGAAGGGAGGTGTCTTATCGCATTTAGAAATGACATGTAGGTTTAGCTCGAATCTCTGAGGGTTGTACTCAATATGCGGGAGTTGTTGTGTTTAATATGAACAACGTTCCTCTTGGGTTTGGAATTACAGCCCAGACGACTGACGTGATTCGTGATCTGGATGCAACAGTAATGCTTTTGTAATGCATTAAGAAGTAGAGTATCTGTGTTTTGCATCAAGCAGATGTTGGAGAGTACTTGCGTGATGAGACGATTCTAGCTTAAGTGTACGTTTATTTGTTTTGTTTGTTTCCAAAATCAGGCCCCTTTTTTGTAGTGTCTTTTTCCAGGATTATCTTCCTATAGATGAGTTGTATCAGTGAAGAAGTATTAAATATTCTCAATGAACCAGATCGTGAATTCGATGAACCGATTGACATGACTGGGATTGACATCAATGATGTTCTCGAAGAAGAGGAAGTAGAATATGAGTTTGAATGTTTGAACGGTGACTCAGAAATAGATACTTGTATCCTGAAGAATATAAAAGGAGTTTGCGCCAATTACGCAATCGGCGTACGTCAACCTATGCAATGCAGTCAGTAACTAGTTTTGATGAAGATTTGAAGAAAGTATACAACGAGTTACCCACAAAAGAAGGTGTTGCCTCAAGAGCCAAGACAATGGAGCTTAGTTATGATGATTTTAAAGAGGTGAATTATCTCCAAGATTTGCTGGTGGACAAAGGCACAAAAGATCCAAAGTGCTCGATTCAAGAGTTTCCTTTCGATGAGACGGAATTTCCTCTTATGAAGATCGGCGATAAGACATTTGAACCGTACAATCCCCCATCCGTAGACATTGGGTCTGAGTACATCCCTCGTTTCTCAGTGTATTTCGATCTGTTCGGCTCTCCTCGTGATAAGACTTCCAACCAGCCGAAGTGGACTCTCGAGAGCACTCTGCAGCATGTGCATGGCTCTTCCCAGTCCTCTTCCTCGTCGATCACGATGACGATGACAGTGATATCCAGCAAGAACCCAGCAAGACCATGCTCCACCCTCGATGCGGACATCGTTCCTGCCTCTCTCTCTTCAGACGTGTCCAGCGAGTCCTACCTCCTCAACAACGCAAAGACGTACAAAACGAGTGGGAACGGCATTCCCAATGCCTTGGCTGTGACCCAGGATGTGGTCATCATTGGCATGAGCAAGTCTCAGCTTCTCTTCTTTCCCAACCACACGCACTCCTCCTCGTCTATCTTCGCCCCTCTGACCCCCTCTCCTCTGGACTCTCCCACTGATGCCCCCATCGTCTACGGATCTCCGGACAATGGAAGCGATCTAGGCAGCGTGCTGTCGCTAAGCACGGATGCTGCGGGAAGTGTGTGTGCAGTTGGATACTCCAGTGGCAACATTGATGTGATCAGTATTGAGCGTCATGTGCAGATTAAATCTCTGTCATCGGTTCACAACACGGCTGTGGTGTTTGTCCGAGTGCTCAGCAACGAGTCTGTACTCTCCGCTGACTATGACGGTAATGTGAACATCACCAGCTATACCAGGAAACTGTTTGCAGCTTCCACAAACACTACACGTGTCTTTCAAGCATCCCAATTCGGCCAGATCTTTGATGTCTCTATAATACCATTCTCTGTAACGGTCAGGTCATTGCAGAAAGACCTGATTTCTGGTTTGGAGGGAAGTGCGGAGAATCGAGAGGGTGTTTCATCAGTGGATCTAGTCGCGATTACACACGATAGTGCCACCCTTCTTCTTGCAATTGACCAAGGTGAACCACGCATACTTTTTACTCTGCCCCGCAGCTATGTGGCGATTGCCAATAATGCCCCTCATTTCGATGGGAAAGCGAATTACGTACAGAGCAATGTGAACACGGCATGGTATCGAGGCGAACACAATTCATTCAAGTTTTTGCGATGTGATGACGAGCTTGTGGAGCTGTGGGATATCACTGTAGCAGTTTTTTCCTGTTATCATTTAGACCAAGTTAGATGAAACCAGTCATGTTACCTACCAAATAGAACAAATCGCTTCTTATCGTATGGCAGGAGTTGTAAATGCTTGCGCTCTGCTTTCGGAATCGATGGCATACTTGACATTTGCAGATGGAAGAGTGATCTCAATCGATCTGTCTGCCAACCAAATCTTGTTTGAGATGAAATCCTCAACAAAACTGCGATTCATCTATGGTAACATTAATCCGCGTCTACAGCGTGTGCTGCAAGGAGAGACAGCTCCTGCAGGAATTTGCCGAAATCATCGCGTATTTGGTAATAGTTCGTGCGTAGTCGGAAGTGCACAGTTTTTGCTGTGTGGTGATCGAGTGATGGTGGTACGTGAAATTGGGGATGAGGAAAGAATTGCAGAATTCCTGGAAGTAGAGATGATGAGAAATATGAACTGTAGAATGATGATTTGGTCGATGCATTACGAGTCGGTGTACGGCTGGTGAATAAATTGGCTAATCAATTGGAGACTACAGACAATGGGGAAATCCGTATTCGGTATTATTCTGCCGTGAATCGTATTAGCACTGCAGCATTACGTCTCCTTTCATCGGATATATCGATTCCTGCAGGAATGCGCATGGGATGTGTATTCGATGTGTTAACAGCTATTGCTCGATCAGACCTTCTTTTCACCTCTGTGCTCTCTCTTCTCCCTACTGAAACTTCTGATGAAACTACCACCAATCCGGAGGAGGAAACTAAGTCAAGTAACTTTGAAGAAGAGTCCCATGGCTCTTCCCAGTCCTCTGATAAACTGAATGTTATTTCAGAGTCAACAGAGATTTCCACAGACTTGTTTTTTGCTGTGCTGGCCGATTATTTGACTTGCAGTCGGTTGACGCAGATTCCCCTTTCTTCACTTCCCGCTTTTTTGTCATTCGTACGTGAGCATCAAACGGCTAGGGCTTGTTTTGATCTTGAAAGTCACTTGGTTCGTCTGCAGTATCCCTCAGATGCCACAAATGCTGCGGAGATTTTTGAGAAGCATGGTTTTTTACTGGCTGCTGCTGCAGTGAGTATTAATGGAATGGCGGATTTTGTAATGCCCATTCGTGCTGTATATAATGTACTTCATAAGCCACTATCGCAGTATTACCAATATTATCCATCTATCTTTCCTGATAACACAAGTCTCTCTGCAGGAATCGAGTCGTTCTGGTTGTTCTTGGTGCATCTCGCTTTACTTGGACTGAATCTCTCTAACTCTCTTCTCAATTCGCTTGGGAGAATAACATGTCAGAGTGACTGTATTACATGGCTCATCAGTGAAACATCTTTTGGAAGACCATTTGATGAACTATTGGTGAGCCATCCCTCTTTTTTCCTTCCTCTTCTTTTCTATGCACTTTCTGTGCGTCCTATGGAGTCCAACACTCCTACAATGAATCTAGATAAACAGCAGAATGATAGTCCTATGGAAGATAGTGAAGAAGAAGACCGAGTACGAGTAGAAGCGGAGACATATCGATTCTTATATGAATCAATGTCTTCTGCAGTTATCCAAGGATTGCTAGGATGTGAGGAACGTACTCAACTTTCAGAGGAAACACAGTTAGTAGTGTTCCATATGGTGGGAAATGTACTGAGCAGACAGAAGGTGGAAAACATATCATTCAACTCTGCAATTCGAATTATTTCCTATCTTATGTCCCATACCTCTATCATACAAAGAGATAAGATTAATTCGATTTTAGTCAACCTTCCTTTTTCGCGTGAGTCATCAAACGAAGTAGTTTCGTTGTTGTTAGAAGTGGGTTGTGTGAAGGAGTGTGTTGAAGTGCTGAAACGTTGTGGAAACCATGTTCAGGTTCTCCACCTCTTGTTCTCACAGATTCGGCAGAGATATGATCAGAATGGACAATCTAACCAGATAGATGATGGAGTTGAACAACAAATCGAACGCTATCTCGCTGATGTGGAAGTTTGCTTCTTGAATTATGTCTAGGTGATTGCACAGACACAGTCGGAGATTCGTGGGAATCTCAAGGTTTTGGCGGAACAGCTCCATCTTTTCTATCGACCACTTATCTATTTAGATAGTCATGTGTTTGCCTACTATGAACTGCTTCTTGAAGATGGAGATCACAGCAAAGTCATAGCTTCTTTTGGGGATGACAGAAAAGCCCTATTTTTCTACCTTGATATCGTATAAGATTTTTATCGCTCATCTCCAGTTTCTCCTTCCTCACGATATTCCTACCCTTCTCGTCAAACCCACAGCCATTCATGCGGTGTTACAGAAGAGCCACGTGACTCTAACAGATTCAATATTCATCTCGTTTGGTGAGCTGGTTGTTCAAGTCAACAAGCCATACCTTTTACGATTCATCAAAGCAAATGAATTGTATTTCTGTGTTCCTTTATCGACTGTAGATCTCCTGCAGTAGCTACTTCATTGCTTGCTAGTATGGATGAGCGAATTCCTGTAGAAAGTGGGAATGACATAACAAACGAATTGTGTCATGCACTGCTGCGTCATTTATCAGGGAATTCGGAGGAAGCTATTTTGGAGGTGAGCAGGAGTTTCATTGGTGTGACTGAACGATTGGAACAGGAACTGAAGAGTATTTTTAACGTCAAAGATCTTGAGGTATGCCTTCTTCTTGTTATTCCACATAGCGCCCATTTTTGTCACTGAAAGCGAAAACAGAAATTCTGGATGTTTTTGTTGTGATCTTTGACCAGATCACACAGAGTCTGACGTTTGCTGACATTCAGGAAAGCTATCTAAAAGGTTGCTGGGAGAGTCTCGTTTTAGACAGTATCGCGGGAATCGCAGCAATTCGTCGATCGTTAAATGTGAAAATTGAATTGAATGCGAATCGAAAGATTGTGGCAGGACTGGAGCTTCTTGAAAAAACGGCAGGAAATCTGCTTCAGCAGCTCTTTGACAGTTTACAGGGAAAGATCCCTCTCCCTGTTTTACTATCTTGTGTGCTGAATCAAAATACAGGAAACACAATTCGTGATGTGAGTAACACAATTAATAAAGTGATCCTTTCCCTCCAAATGGATATCGAAAGCTATTCCAATTTCGTTCGAATTTATCGCGGAGATTACAACGAAACGCTTCATCAGATTGTGGAGGGAATGAAACGACCGTTTTTGGGACGATTTTCGACATGCGCAGTGTGTAATGAGAGTCTTACTGGGAAGGGAGAAATGATGGTAATCTTCGCATGCGGACACTCGTTCCATAAGCGTTGTGTAGGAGAAGTGTGCCCTATTTGCAGAGAGGGAAAAGAAGAGGTTAAAAAGAAGGTAGTAGTAGTGATGACATGTGATGTAGTCGGTGAAACCAAAACTGTTGGCAGAAACAGGAGATGTGGGAGCTGTAGAAACGAAGAAAGAAAAGGAGAAACTGACACAGATGGAAAGGTGGAAACTTTTCAAACAAAATCAGAAAGAAACAGAAAGCGGGTCCCTGTTTAGAATCTATGAACGATTGAATGGAAACAACCAACAGATCCTGAAGCTGCTAGAGCCTCCTGCTCTCTTTTCCTCGATTCCAGAATTCCCTGATGTCGATCCAAACCAGCTAATCGAAACACCACAGCCTGGAAATCTTCCTATTAAACCTCTCTCGAAAGGAGAGTGTATTTTGTTGTTGAATTCTCCATATGCTTGATGAGTTGTTTGTTATTAAAAGGGAAACTCGGGCGTTACATTTCCAACGGACTCACAATTTTTCCGATTTAGTAATCAGATCGAACTGCTATCAACTTGCAGTTTGTTTGCAGCTGAAAATGAGTTCAGTTTATACAAGTGTGTGTTGATTACCTCCCTAAACTCTAGATTTACTGAAAACGCTGTATTCTAAGAACCTCAACTTCAAGGTAAAGATGGGGCTTGAGAATATGGTGTTGTTTAACCAAAAATTAGGCAATCCTGCTGGTCAGATTGCTACTATCCATGTAACTGGAACGAATGGGAAGGGTTCTGTCGTTTACAAGATTGCGAAAGCACTTCAAGAGTCTGGATACAAGACGGGTATGTACGTTTCTCCCCACATTTCCAGCTTTCGTGAACGAATTACCATTAACGGTGAAATGATTTCGGAAGAAGACGTTGTCCGAAATCTCAACCACATCAACGAAATAGAGCCATCTCTTCCCACATCACTCACCTTTTTTGAGAGTGTGACTGGAATGGCTTTTAGTTACTTCAAAGAAAAGAAAGTGGATATAGCTGTTATCGAAGTTGGTCTCGGAGGTCGTTTAGATTCAACAAACATCATTAATCCGGAGCTTAGCGTCATTACGTCAATCGGACTTGACCACCAAGGAATTCTGGGAAACACTATTACAGACATTGCCCGAGAGAAAGCAGGAATTATCAAGGATGGCAAGCCTGTAGTTGTCGGACCCAGCTGTCCTCATCAGCAAGTTTGGTAGTTCTTCATTGATCATCCCAAGATCTACAGCATTGCAGGAAGTCATCACTCCCTCTATGTTCCTGTAGTTGTAGACGATTACCAGCATCAGTCCTACGACGTCATTAACACGGCGATTGCTCGTCAGGCACTCCGAACCTTAAACGAAACATCCCGCGGGAAATTTGTTGTTCCTGCGGACATAATCGAGCGTGCCACGAAAGGGCGTCCAGTGTGTCGTTTTGAAGAATTCGATCTTCCGAACGACCGTGGGGAATCGATCCGTGTGATACTGGACGTGTGTCACAATCAGCCAGGATTCGATGCCATGTGGACCACAATGAACCGACTCTATGGAGGTCGTACAGTGCGTGTAGAGATGAAGAGGAGTGTAGACTGTAGGTCATGTGCGGATTCTGTGCAGATAAGAACGTAAGTGACTGTCTGAACAATATATTGTGTCACGTGACTGCTGATCGGATGAGAGTCATCAACAGCAGTCATCCCAGATCGATGAAAGCTGAACGGCTGCGGGAGGCGTTGAAAACAGTGAATGAGAAGATGGGGAGAAAATGGGAAGAAAGTAGGAATGGGGAAAGGGGATAAGAATAGAAAAAGATGCTATAGCAGACACAATTCCTGGTAATTTGCAGCGAATCCTGAATGAGAGCAAACCAGGAGACATCGTACTGGTCTGTGGCAGTTTGTATATCATGAATGAAGTGCGATATGCGATGGGGATTCGTGAGCCACAAGATGTGATTTATGATTACAAAATTAGGGATCATGGGCCCGACTCAATTGCTGCAGGAGGCAATAGTTTTATTTATCCCCATGAGAAACCTGTGGAGTGGAATTGATCTGTTTATTAAAAAACAAGTAAATTAGAAAGTAACATAACGGATTGTCACATAAATAGTTGAAACAACTAAGGTAATGAGCATGCACGTAAAGCCGAACTTAAAGAACATGCCAAAAGTCACAGGATGTCCGTTCGATGAGCAAATACCAGCAGTTACCAGATTTGCAGCGGCTCCCACCAAAGTTCCGTTGCCACCGAAGCAAGCTCCCAACGACAATGCCCATGCCAGTGTTGTGATGTCCAAATTCAATTCCTCGTGCGATGCAAGCACCTGAATGACAGGAATCATAGTAGCTGTAAATGCAATGTTATCCAACACAGAGCTAACTAAGCCAGATACCCACAAAATTAGCATATGAGCAAGGAATGATTGCCACTGCGGTGATGCCTTCAGAATCAAAGAAGAAACCGCTTCTCCAATTGCTCGAATCACACCCATTTCGTTGATACCCTCAATCATGATGAATAGACCTGCGAAGAACACGAGCGTCTCCCACTCAAGCAGCTCGAGCGTAGTATGCAGATCCTCTGATGATCCCAGCAGGAAGCATGCGAATGCACCTGCGACGGCCAAGTAGGCAGTATCAATATGATGGAATGAATGAAGGAAGAAAAGAATAATCACTGTTATCAAAACAGTTCCACACTTCAAAAGTAGAGGCTTGTTCTTAATTTGGTACTTCTCACGCAGTGACACATCCACTTGGAAATTCGGCTTTCGCAACTCTGAACGATAGTAAAAGATGACAAATGGATAGACACAGACCATACAAATCAACACGCAAGGTGTCAAATGCTCAATGAAATCCATGAAACTAATATGATCGCTGAGCAAGTTTCCAATCATGATATTTGGAGGATCGCCGATCTGGGTGGCAGTTCCTCCGATATTTGCATAAATCACTTCTGGAAGGAGGAAGGGAATTGGATCTACCTTCATCATCCGAGACACCTCGATGGTGACAGGAGCAATCAGAAGCATCGTAGTGACGTTATCCAAGAAAGCAGAACAGATACCAGTCAACAGACAGAGACAAATGTTCAAAATAATAATATTTCCCTTTGACCAGATCAACATGGTGACAGCCATGTACTCAAACATACCCGTAGTAGACAGCATTTGAATCATGATCATCATACCGAACAGCAGACAGAGTGTAGATCCATCCAGCCAGCTCACCACAGTGGTTAACGAAGGAGCATCAGAAATGAAAGAAACAAGCAGAAGAGTAACGAACGCACCAATAAAAACAACAACAGCTCGGTTAATCACCTCAAGAAGCAGCAACACGTACACAGCAACGAGGAGAATTATACCCAGAAGAATACGATAACGTCCTAATGGACTCATAGCAACCACTGACATAACATAGGAGACAGGATGAGTGGAGTTCGTAGTTACTTTCACAATTACCACGCTCTGATCAGGTGGAGAAAGATCATCCATAAAGTCGTACTCCTCCAGACTTTCTGTTTCTTCGTCTTTGCTACTTTCCACGACCGTTTCGTCACCACGAGGAATTTCAGTACCATTATTCATCACTTCATACAATTGATAAGAAATAAAGTAAGGATCCTCCTCATGCCGCTGAAGAGCAAACCGAATCTCATACAATCCACGATGACCATTATCCAATCTACGTAAGAAGGTAAATTGAAGCCACGTACTGATAGTAATTTGTCTCTCCTGCAATAACTGATTTGAAACCGCCAGGAATGGACATGGAATAGTCCAACATCGGAGTAACATGCAAGCCATCATCCTAGAAATGAATCATCATTTCGAATACTACATAAGGTTCGAAGTTATGAGCAAGTAGCAAAACGATTACTCCTATGCAAGCAATGAGGGTAATACCTCCAATGATCTTATCCTTCAGTGTCAGTTTGGTCAGATACGGACTTGTCTTGTCCTTCTCCAATTCTTCCACTGTTGGCTCCTGTTGCAGTGCTGTGTTCATCAGTTGATTGTCGTGGGCATCGAGCACTCGGCGACGCTTACGCAGCTGGTGATTTGCTCGTTGCAGAGTTGTATTAGGCATCATCAGCATGACTGTTTCCTGCTGATGCCCTCCACAACATCCACGGTCCACACGACTCTGCTTCACCTGGAACGGATTCTCAGCAAGAGGATCAGGAGGTGGCAGCATCATGCAACGGGTCATGAAGTTATCCATCAGCTTGAGGAAGAGATGCTGTGTAACAATCTTCCTAGCAGCGTTGCTGAACCAGTTCTGGGACAACATCAACGAGAATGCACGACCCATTTCATGCAATTCCTGAGTAGATGTGCAGTCCATGGATCCGAGGACAAATAAGAAATAACGAATGGAGATTGGTGACTTTTCACTCAGTACAAGAGGTGTCTTCATTCGCACCAGACCCACCAACGGCTTTTTCAAGAAACTTAGCTTAGCCACATACACCTTGCATCCCTCTTTCGTGCTGCTGCTTGTGTTGTCCACATTAGAAGCCTGAGGATTGTCGAAGAGGTGCAAAATAGGCTCTCGCATATCAGGTGTAGTGATTGTCTTCATTTCGGCATCATCCAACATCGCGTTGATCACTTCCTGTAGATTCTCTGCCTCCACATCCAGCAAGACAACACCGTTTTCCAATGAGCGACGAAGATCGGAGAAGGCTGTCAAAGACACTGCACTCATCGTTGGCTGAGTAGGCTGGGACGCCTAAAGTGAATCACTTCATCAGTTCCTACTCCATACACTTCTTCACGACCTGCTGTGTATCGACCCGTACCGATCCACTGCGAGTCCTCGTCTCCAAACTCATTCATATCCACCACCACTCCTGCAAAACTTCCCAGTGTGCTTCCAAACATGGAGTTCGCACGAGGATACACACTTCCGCTACGATGACTACTGAAGGTATCCTGATAAGAGGAGAAAGAGGACGTTGATATCGCACGATCCATCCTTGTCTCATCTGCGCCCTCCGCAGACTCATTCGCGTCCACCAACTTGGCTGTCAAGACATTGTTGTTGATCTTGACTACACTAACCTTCATGGGGAACACATCTCCATTGGTGCGCACCGCAGTTAATGTGACCTCCTCGGAAGGGACAGTAAAGCTCGGCTGCTCTGCGGGTTCTGCGGACTCTGCAGACTCTTCGGCCAAGCAGAACGCCTTGAGTACCACAGGCTTTGTGGTCGTCTTAACAAAGTTCGGATCTGTGTGTTAAATCAATTACAAGCAAAAACCTATCAGATTGAGAATATTCTCTCCCATCAGATCCTCACGATCCTTCAGCAAAAACAGTGACTAGATATAACGAGTGGAAAGAACAAAGTACAGCCACCTTGGTGGTATAATTCAAAATCGTTCCCTTGTTGTCATATCGAATCTGACAAGTCTGAGGCTAATGTAACAAAAACTAAATAAGAAATACCCTTGAAGAACCACTATGTGTCGTAGTACCCACATTACCAAACACATAATTCAGAGAGGCATGATTTCCATACATCCCATGAGCTGAATAGCTCCCATACGTGTCACTAAGATTCGAAAAGGAAAGCAAGTTTCTACGATGAACCAATAAAGGAATCTTCATATCTTCCTGAACTACCAATAATTATCATTTCAAAGCAACATACGTCGAATAGACACGAGGAAGATTATCAATTGTTCCTACTTCTTGAGCCGGATTTTCAACTACACTAGACATCACTACTCTCATAAGCAACAACTTGTCAGAAGGAGTCTGAGTTTTATCAGCAGCCTTCATGTTTGTCAATTCGACACTCATGTTCAATATTTTAATTGTTTGTGATTATGAGCAGCTGCCTGCCAAAAATCGGGGTGATTTGAGTACGTGATTGATTGGTTGGCAAATACCACCTGAATATACTAAATAGACTGTGTTGCATATTAGAAAATGAATTTATGCAAGTACAAAAACGGTACAATATCCAACAGTAGACTATCTGGAGTGGAACTCAATTAGGCAAAGTGAGTTTGAACAAAAAGAGTATAAATATATATGGCTATATGCGCTTACGCATTCCTTACGTTTAATAACCAAGCTTGCCACATTGCAGAAGTCGTGTTCATCAACCGAAAGTCCAGTAATAAGATGAATTCCACCTCCCAGAGCAACAACCGGATCTAGTGAAAACATCTCCTCAGGACAGCTGAAAAGTGCATACACTGCTTTCTTGAGAATACAACACTAAAAAATAGAGTGTGACAGTGCTTACTTTCGTAAAGAACTCTGCAACTAATCCAGTCACATAAGATGGAGAAGGAAGGACTGGGATAGTGTTTAATTCAGAAAGTGAAGAACCTTCATTTAAACGAAACAGAGTATCAGTAGAATACAGAAGTGTGGTACGATTGGGAAATGGAATTGCATCAAACAGAATGCATACATCGAATTGGATAATGGTAAACAACCTGTCTACCAGCATAGAGCTTAGGAGAGACTCTACAGTATTGCTGAACCAAAGAATATAGGTAGTTCGCTCAGAAGGGATCTCATAGATTGATACACTATAATGATTTGTCATGGTCTAACTTTAACAGAAAAAACGTATTGCTAACTCCATCCTTCCTTTCTGATACGGATATTGTCTCAATTAGTTGGGAAGAAGATGAAGCTGCATATGCTTCCGATGCCCAAGCTCCATATTGCGGCATTCCTATTAGAAGCAATTCGCATGACAAAGGATCTGACGATTCCCTCTACCTCATAAAGCAGGATCAGAAATAATGCTTACGTCAATCTGAAGGTCATATTTGGCAGAATTCGGAAATTGGTTAAAGTAGTTTCTTGACTCCTGGAATATCAGTTCTCCCTTCCGATAATAGCTCTAAAAGTTTACAATTTTGCAGTGTTAATACCATTTTTGAGATCTCAGTTGTAATGTTTCATAATCAAGAATATTCGAATGTTGATGTCATAAGCTATGTTGAAATCTATTCTGTATATGGACAGATCAAAACACCGACTTTACTCTTCACTATTTGTATAACAAACAAGAAAAAAATCAACTGGAAGAGTACAACACCCTTCTATAACTATGTTACACTTGAACCACCCATATTGTCCGGGGCAACACTCTAAGGATTCCTCCCTCTTTCCCACCTGGAACTGACAGAATTGGACACTCTTTCGATTGTATGGAGGAGAAAAAGTAGGACAAAAACTCCAGGCATTCGACTTCTAGTACTTAATACTGTAATCAACGTTTACAAAGGTAGATGGAGCGTACACGAACAGCCAAGTTCGCTTCGCAGGAGCTAGAGATCTAGTTCGAACGAAGACACATATAAAACTTATGAAATACAGCAGAACACATTGCAATCTCAGAGCTCAGCTTTCGGATAATATCCTGAGGAAGGCAAGTCTACTTCAACTGGATGGAGAGATTCTTACATCGCCACTTTCTGCTGTCGAAAATAGGAACTCGAGAACCACATGTGGATTGAGAAAGGTAGATCCAATCATTACCACAACTAATGTCCACTTGCACTCAAATTCATACATTTTAATATGGGTACAACTTGATTAGTAAAATCCAAAAGAGCAGATTTCACTTGGTTCCTCTGGGTAACTGTCCTTCGCGCGATTGCTTGTCTAAGTAATATTGTTGTCACTGACTAAATACTGTCTCTGTGAAGCAAACATTTTAGGGATAAGTTCATCAAAGTCTTCAAATAGACTAGAAAATACTGCTTACATGTAGAAACACATACCATGGATACTGCAAAGTCAGATAGAGTATAATATCGATGATTTGGATGAAATGATCACTTAACGATAGGAAACTGATTCTCTTTGTGTCGAAAATACATTTGTATGAAGCAGTATTATGATCTGACACTACAGACTCCAAACTGTCCTCTTCAACAGTTTCCATCGAATTAATCTGAACAAACAAGCAAAAAAGTAATGTCTGAAAAGAAGCTTTGACTATTTTGCTTCAACTGATACAACTCTTTACAGTGGAGAAAGTAAGAAAAGCAAGTTTCAATATCATCAACTTTTAGGAAATGGAATTCAGAGTTTTCAGGATTTAGATGGAGGATAGTAGCATTTGATACAGGTTCCTACATATTAACTGCTTAACACATGGCTACAGAAGCATCGTAATATTCTTCGAGTGCTTTGCAATATGCAGCAACCTGGATAGCATACGAGTTATACACCTTGTTTCCTGTCTTAAAGTCGATTACGACAATACCCCCATCTTCTTGAGTTCCAACTGCATCGACAAATCCGCAGAAACCATACTTGTCACTTCTCACAAAAACATCCGTAAAATAGATATTAATATTATGAGTTTTCTTCCATAACTGATATCCAGAGAGAAATGAAGCATATTTCTTCGTTTCCTGAATATCTTTCCCCAAAATCAGCCGGCTTAGGAGAGCATGCGACTCATTTCCTATTGTACCTTTTTTCTGTAATTCTTGATGTCACACATATTCCTTTTGTTTACCTTGCTGTGGAGAAGATTCTGCTATTCTCTTCAATAAATGAAGGTTATCCTCTGAGAACACGCGATGTGGCTATACTTGATGCACTTCGATTGTACCGACCTGCCTCTTTTGCAATAATACGATTTGATTCATAAATGAATTAAGTACCACATTCTGTTTCCATGCTGCAAATTCTAATTGGGAACTCTTACAGACAACACTACTTCCTTCTGTTAGGACAGACAAGATCTTTGTCACTGATGGATACCGCTGACTTTCTGCATAGACTCTACATAGAATAGAACTTCAATAAAGTACTGGTTAAAAGATGCAGAATTCTTTGTAATAATCTTTGAAACATTGATTTTTGATGCCAATTTGGAGACTGACATATTGAATGAAACGAACGCAAATAAGCAATCCTATCTGCTTTCTTTGATAAATGCGGGTATCTTTCTTCTTTTGTTTGGCTCATTTATTAAACTGGAATTCCGAAAGTTCTGGTCATTGTGATTAATTGGGAGTAGGCAAATATGAATCGGATTTTTAAAATCGCTGGAGATTTTTTGGAGAGTGTAGATCAAAGAGCAGATCGCACTGTGAATGGTAATTCGATAAGAGTGATCTTCAGTATATAGTCCCTCAGCAATTGCCCAATTTCAAAACACGGTTGCTGTTTAAAAGTACCATTAACATCCTAGTACAGCAGAGAATCGAACAACTCGGTCTGATTCTGTAAAAGAAAAGGACAAGAATGTTCCCAGGAATGTATATTTATGGAATATATCTGAAGAATAGCCACGTACTCGTTTTTCTCCAGTGCACTCTGGAACTTCGACTCCATATATCAAAAGATATTCACCTACTGTTTCTAATACCAAAAAGAGTGACATGGAAGTGGAGGCTATTGTGAATAGTCTTAATCAACCAGATGACGTATGTTCTCCATATTATTATTTATTATAGTCTTCCCATAAGCGTAGCGTATCAGCACAGATTCCTCATGTAACTGTTTTCGAACCGTTTCCAAATAGGATGTACATGTTGCGACTAAACCGATGTTGTCGCCCTCTCTGCAGCCAGTTGAAACAACAAAAGAAGTACATGAAGAGGGATCCAAGCAAAACCACGTATGGGGTGAAGGTGAAGATGAGATTGGACTTCACATTACTTCAAGTGTGGAACCCTTGCAATCTATCCATGAACAAACTGATTCTGTTACACCAGTGACTCTAGAAAATGCGGTGCTGGATATTCCATTGAGTACAGAGTGAGGGTATTTCATTGTTTTGAGAATAGTGAGACAGAAGATATTCAGCAGCATATTGAAGATTTGGAACATGATCTAGACAAAGCAATTGAGCAATTGACCCAAAATCAGCGCCAGCTTGATGATAAAGATACCAAGATTGACATTCTGGAGAATCGAATTAAACAAATGCGAATTGATGTATAAGATCGAAGTGGATAGTAAATAGAATGAACGTGACAGAGAAAAAACGGACGCTCTTCTTGATGAAAAGGATGCTGCCTACATGCAGCAGCAAACAACTCTAGAAAATCTAAAGGCGGAATACTATCATTTGAAGCTGGAACTGAATGAAGAGAGAGAGAAACAACACAAGGGTTCTCAAAAAGCTGAAAAGGAGGCTTCTGAGATCCAACAGCAATTGAAACAACTAGAGGAGGGTGTATGAATGATATAAGTATATGATGTAGAATGATAAGTTGAAGTCACAACTACTACAAGTAACAGAATCTTATCGGGTAGAAGAGGAGCACTACAAAACAACGATAAAGGAAAAGGATAATCGCATCAATGAACTCACAGCAGAGCTGGAAACAACACAAAAGCAAATGGAAGATTATGTGCGTTTCTAAACAAATAGTGAATAATAGATGCTTCGATTTGAACCTCGTGAAGACACAAATCATGATATGGAAGAAAAATTAGCTATTTTCGAACGCGAACTATTGAAGCTTCGTCAGGAAAAGGAGGTTGGATGTAAGGCATCTAATTGATAGTAGCGATTATCTCGTGAGAATACACTCCTTTATGAGTCAAAATCAAAAGCAATTGAAGAATATAAAGATTTAGTCAAAAAGTATGAAGAACGAATCGCTGAGAAGGATAAGAAAGTATAGAATATAGAGTCAATTGATGCATAGCTCCAAGAACGCGAACAGTTGCAGCTAATGTCTCAGGAAAACAAGGAAAATGGAATCAATCTCCTACAACACCAAATAGAGCAATTGCAACAAACTGTATTGAAAAAACAACTACTTCTTGACGCTTGTAACAGTGAAAAGAGCAGTTTAGAGTATCGTTTAGCAGATGCCTTGCGAGATAAAGCACGAGTAGAAAGCATGCGAAGAGGGTAAAGTTGTTCAATCTATTGAATCTAGAGGAGAATATTCAACTCATGAGTGGATGGATATTGAATCTGCAACAGACGAGTTGAAGACTCATCCACGGAACATCTCAAAGATCCTTCCAGAGTCCCTTCCAAGTTCTTGCTTATCGACAGTGGATAGGGTCGATGAGGTAAGTCTGTCTGTCGTGGAACTGTTGCAGCGGTCACCTACATTTCGTCTTCTTTCTCTTGTTTATATAGTGTGTCTTCACATTACTATTTTTGTATTATTTCTCCGAAAGTATATCTCTTTGTAAAAAACATGTACTACTAATCTAAATAAGTCATTGAAGGCATTTCGATTCCCAGATATTCTAAAAGAAGATGGAAGAAGCGGATGCGATTTTGACTATCTGATACCAATAAAATACCCCTACTTTCCTACTTTATCCTGTAATTCCTCAAGTACTGGATGTAATATCTTTGGAATCCATGGATCAAACTCCACATGTAAGGAACACAATATTGCACAGCCTCTTTCCACATTGCACATTATACATGCTGGAGTATCAGGATCACAGTCAAGTCCAGGTTGGTCACAAAATCGGGACAAAACAGTACATTCATTCTGACTTACATCAAATCCAGGTCCACCTTGAAAAAAGGCAATTCCTTCACTATCTTCCCATTTGAAATGAGATGCATAGGTTCCTTTATTAGAGTAATAATCAAATCCTTTCATTGCAGGACCTCTTCCAATCCCAGGAAAAAAACGCAGTTCATAATTGCAATTCACCTCATGCGGTCCACCGATATCAAATTCTATATGAGAACAAGCATAATAAGCTCCAGCACATATTCCAAGATAATGGCCACCATTCTCAACAAACTTACGAATCCTTATATTTCCACCATTTCCTATGCGTGATGACAGTTTTCGATGATAAGGATTCGCTGCTCCACCTGGAAAAACGATGAGAACACAATCCTGTTCCCATTCTGTTGAAACGATCATATCTGCAGAAATAGTTGTAACTTCATACTTCCATGGATTGCAAAGTTTTCCCAACGAATAACATAACATATTCACACTCTCTGCAGATACTCCTTCATCGGAATAAACAAAAATCTTTCTCCTTTGGGAGCAATCAGTAGGAGAGAAAACTGGATACTTTGATTCTAAAAGTAAAAGTAGTCATTAGCAAAAAACGATTTGGCTTCGACGCCTCATAACCATTGATAATGTCATCCCAAATAGTGTCGTCTGTTTCAATTCGATGAATAAAGTCTACTACCTCTTGATTTACTCCTTTTGTTGCATCATCACCTAACTCAGGCTCTTCAGGTCGATGCAGCCACAATCCGCTATCTTTTGCCTTATCAAACTGACTTGAGGTGATGAACTGAACAGCTGTTGAGTGGAACGAGTCAAAGATAAGATGGTTCGACGTCTGAGAAGACTTGTAGGAGTCTGACACGATCATTACTTCTGTGAGATAAGGAAGAATAGGAAACAGTGAATTAGTTGGTGCATTTCGTTTTTCTGTGTTGATTATCATTCGGTCATAACATGAAAACTCATTACCCACGATTGTAAGCAGCTTAATTGACTCACCCCAGTTCTTCCAAACCAGACCATTGTACCTAGAATTCAAAAGCACGACAAGAGATACAGACTGAATCCACAGTGAGGCATGAAGAAGAGAGTTGGAAGAGTCACTGCTCGCTTCCCTTCTTCATTTGTGCAAAGAACACGCGTATTGAAATGCTGAACAATCTCAGCATCCATCTATATCAGATTGTGTACACATCCTTACGATATCCATACAAGGGTCAAATATCTCTATTACGTTGGGGATATGCAGGAGAGAAAAAAGACGAAGAGCACAAGCATATTGATACTGAGAAGTTGCACTGTCATGAATACACCCAATCCCATAACAAACCATCTGCTCGAATTGAGGTCTCTAAAGGAATAGCGAGTAAAGTGAAACCACTTCTTTGAGAGATTCCAGCATAGTTTTGAAAAACGCACATTTCTCAATTTCTTTGATATATGAATGAATATTTGTGATAACCGAGTTGATAAACTCCTTCCTCTCTTCCTCTGAGGAGACCAGTGGAGCTGTACTTTAGATGAACCAAATTATCGAAAAACAACGATTTAAATGCCAAAATGGTCTTTTTCTGCTTTTCTGAGAGCTTCAGTTTCCCATTATTCCATTTTGGAACACTATGGTTATAATCGTATCTGAAAGTACTACACCTTTCTATTTTTCCTCTTTCCAGTAACTAAAACAAAATCGTTTTCGTTTGGATCCATCCAATGTATTCAACAAAAACAATATTTGAAAATGAAATGTTGCATCAAGATTCCTGCAAGAAAGGCAACAAAACAAGACAGTAATAGCTGATAAAGCGATATTCCAGAATAAATCGGCGTAGTTTTGTTTGGGTTCACAACAGCAGTATCCTAAATAAGAACAGATAAGGGGCTATACAGACACTACAGAAGGCAAGTGGGTATCGTTCTTCAGTGTATCCAGCTGTAGTTTCAACGTCTGATTCGCTTTCTGGAGTTCCTCAACGACACCCATGTACTTGTGGTTGGAGATGGTCAATCGCTTCAGTTCCTCCTCCATCTGCATGAAGGCACTGTTCTACGGTAAACAACACACCACAAACTCACTGAATGCGCTTCTTCAGAAAGAGTAGACTTGACTTCCTACAATACACCAAAGGAGAATTACTACTGGAGCCATATCTGGACTCGGCAAGAGCGACTGATGTGAACATTAAAGAAATCCAGTTGAACATAAAAAGGATATAAATCAGATGGATGGGAACAACTTGACTCTGAATACTATCTCTTTCTGCAATGTTCCACTAGCTCGTGAGAAAAAAGGAATATCAAACCCGCTTGTTTAGTAACTCGGCAAAATCTCTATCTGACACTCCTTTAGTTTTTTCATAGAAGAGAGTAGAAATTTCCATATTGTTAAATTGCAGTTTGAAACTAATTGACACTAAGAAAACACAAATACGCATCTTGACTCTTTTTCTTCAATTCAGGATTAGAAAGTGTTGCATCAACATTTGCCGCATTCATAAGTACTAGATAGAAAAAACACCCAACTCTTACCATGTAGCACTTTTGACTCTCCATTGCAGAGGATAAATAAGGATGGTTTTACTGTTAAATACTTTCCAGTGTTTGTCTTGATTTTAATAGCCTGCTACTCATCACATAGAAAAAGCACGTAGACATATTTCCCAGATTTGTTAGTTACTGTAATCGTTGTATCCGCCTGTGTTTCCGGTGACACTGGAGATAAGGAATGTAATGATATGATACGTTCCAGATTGATACTGCTGCTGGGGATAATCTCGATTTTCTTATTCTCTTCTATCTCCATGAAGAACAAATGGTTGTACTGACCACTCAATAAACTAAATAAATTGAAGATACAAAATAAAATGTATACAACAAAGAATAGAATTAAAAAAATACAAGAAGTAATTACTCAAGTCTAGGGTCGTCTTCCTTTGCATGCTTGCACCAGTACTGGCTAGGAATATGTCTGTAAGGGGCAAGAGGTCTTCGCTATAAAGAATAAGTATGTACATAAAAGCACAATACCTCCGTATTAATTGATACCAAAAAGACAGGAATACAGAGAGCAATCATTGCAATTGCGGCAAATCTAGTATTGCGTCTCCAGTTTGGATTCTGAGCCCACCAACCTCCGGCTGGGGAATAAACATACTTAGGATAACGGAAAGGCTAGATAATCAGTTCAAAAACAAAACAAGACAGTCTCACCACTCATTTGTTGAAGAAAACAGATTCTGTGAAATGGAGAAACTCCTAGATAATCAATCGAATTATGGAATTCCCAAAGTAGAGATACCGTTAGCAATGAATATCCACATAGAAATAGATCACTATGGAATATAAAATAATAAATCGAAACCATTTAGTACATATTACTATCCATTCACACATTTTTGTTTCACTTATATGCCTTCATGAATTATCTGAAGGGTAGACTTAACATCGATAATTCAGATCAAACAAGTGGTACACCAAGGAGTATCAGGCCAATGTCGTTGATTACGCATAGGATCGTCTTCGCGTGTAGCCAGAAAGGGTGTAAACAGTTCGCGGCAAACAAGAGAGGAAAACTTAAAGAGAATAGAAGCACATAACTCTGTCCTCTTTCAGTTAAGAGTATCTATTTATTTCGCAGTGCTGATATTTTAAGGAACTGGGAGCAGAGAATATGCTTCGGTTTGAAGAGTTTGGGAGAAACGCGATTGAGATACTTTCTGGTAGTTATTTTCATAAGCGATTTGCTGAAGTAATCTATTTGTCTCTTGACCGAGTGTAGTTCAAGGAGTATCTGAATTCGTACAATGAAGAAGAGGAAAAAGAGGAAGAAAGTAAATATGGATATTACTATGTTATTTTCAGCAGTTATTCGCGTTACAAAGATGGAAATCATTCAAAAACAAATTGAAGAACTAAAAGTATTCCTTTTCTTATAATTCTAATGTGCAGATAAAAATGGAGAAGATTCACTCTGAAATGGAAAAAAAGAATCAAGAGATTGAAAAAGCCAGGCGAGAAGTGCTTGAAAAGGGCATTTCATTAAGTGAATCCGAACATTTACCTCAAAGGGAGGATACTGTAGCTTAGAAACCTGTTTGTTACAAAGAGGATACAGAGTATGAGCGATTAGGTTTGCGAGAGAGTCTTCACAGTTCCGATCCGGATATAATTCTAGCAATTGATCATGTGAGTCTTTTCCTTTTAAATATCCATCGTCTGTTATTCCTATGAGACGAACCTTTTCTTTCGTTTCTCCAGATGCTCCGATGTCGATATACTGGTGATAATTTTCCCAGTGGGCATAATAGACCGCAGATATCCCTTCAAACCCCTGTTGGTTGTAAATGCGGAGTAGTGTACAAAACTGAAACAAGTACGCAGAGAGTATGAATGCTCTGTAGATTACTAGATCGCTTGAGAGGTACCTTGAAATATACGAACTGCTGTGGATAAGCGATTTCAAGCATGTCGTGTTCATATTGTTAACATGCAGACCCATTCCGATTACTGAGTACGATGTATCATATCCCTGGAAGGGCTCGTTGATAATTCCACACAGTTTGGTACCCTCATTTGTAACCACGTCATAGGGCCATCGAATCCTGAATCTAAGCTGCTAAAATTCAAAGCAATCCAGAAAAACAACTTTAAATTGTGGAATTGATTCGAGAGCCAGTACCATAGCTAACGCACTGATGTGAGGAGAGAACTCATAGAGATGATTATCACTTACTGGAACTTTTATGGAAAACATCAAACATCCCAAAGGAGATTCCCATTTTCGATTCCAACGACCTAGAGAACAACTGAAAACTGCACAACACCTCTTCCTTCTGTCTGAATATCTGATATACAAACCATATTGGACGTAGGACCATCGACATCAAGCAAAAACTTTTGGGTTGACTCGATCGTTCGAAAAAAGGCAACGCTAAATGGAAAGACGAATGGCAATATGCTTTGCAAAACTTCTAGATGAAAGTAATCCACATCTCCATACAAAAATAGAGAACAGTCACTCTACAGAGAAACGAATTCTGACAGTATACTTTTGGAAAATAATCTCTCTTAGGTTGAAAAACTACTGGAGAATAATAGGATTCACCTTGAAAAAACAGATTTACAAGTGATGTACCTTTCTTTGCGAGCAACTTTCTCATTGCATAGAACTGCTTGAGTTCCTCTGTTTCATCATCACTTTGACAGAACTATAGTCATACACTCGCTTACACATGATACAAATACGAACGACTTAGCATCACTACACGAATCTAAATCAGACATAGTTGGTGATGTCAAACAAACAAGTGGAGTTAATAATTGGTCAGCGAATTCATAATACTTTTTGCTTTATTAGAGAGTTCTCGAGCGTCCAAGTAAAGGAATTCACGCTTTTAAGGAACAAAGGATATGTGACTGCATTTCGATCGCATACTCATTGGATACGAGCGAACATAACTCTTTGCCAACGTGTCAACAAGATTTAATCTACGCATCGACCATGATGTTCAGCCTTACTGCTTCAGCAACTCGGCACCATCTCGGTTGAGTGCTGCGACATCCACACGAGAGTTCACGCGGAGTCTTGGAGGAGACTGGTGATGCGGCTGACGGAGAGAGGAGTCCAGATGCTGGCTGTAATTAAGTCCAGGATGTATAGGCTTGGATTCTTTTTGGCCATGCAATCGTGCGCAGTAGCGAAGGATCGAAACAAAATTATCCGTATTCTTTGTAGGACTAAGGCTTGGAGTTCTTGGCTTGGAGGCAACAAATCGAGAAAGTCGCCGGGGACCAGGAGGCGATTTTACACGATATATAGAAGGAACCGAAGGTTGTGTATCATCATATGGAGGGAGACAACCAATTAAGACGGTTGTTGTAGAGAGAAGAAATGGACGCAGATAAAGAGTTAGTTTATTATCACGAAATGGTTGGCGAACACGGTTTTCGAAAATTCTAGACATATTTGAGAGTGCTGCGATCGAATTATTATTGTTATGGTAACCATGCGTTGATCCCTGAGTAACTGGAATCACTCGATCACAAGATGGTAACAAAATAAATGCAGCACGCGCTCCATATTGTCCTTGAGGAGTGATAAGCTGGAAGAGAACCACCACTGACGAGGAAGCAGGAGGTGGAGAAGGGATTGTCTCCTGAGCTGTGTGAAGAACTGCCAGAATATCATTCTCTGTATCTGTAGCATAACACTTCATTCCTTTCATAAAGATAATTGATCCACTATCCATTACAGTACGACGATCATTATTGTTCAGTAAATCTGTAGCAATGTTATCATTGAACATAAAACAAGACATTCCCAGGCTCCACTTACGATCTTTGCACTGCTGCAATAACTGAGATCCAAATCGTGCTGGTACACACAGTTCTGATGTAGGAGACAAAAGTAAGGAAGAAGCAGGCGATGCTAGAGATCCATAAAACAATACTGTAAAGCACTGTCCAGAAAAAAGGGGGTGAATAGAGGGCACCAATTGGGTAACGATATCAAAAACGAGTGCATCACAAGTATTTTGCACGAAAATCGATGAAAAAATAAAAGACGTCATAGTACGGCTGCGCTGATCTTTTGCTAGAATAGGAATTGCTACTGATGAAGAAGTTACCACTACAGAAGATGGTTGAGATAAAGAAGCAATAGTAACTTGCAATGATCCCTAAAATAAAGTGTTTTCCTTTTACATACTCTGCCTGTAGGATCATCATAAACACCTCCACTCATTTCTCGCAGACCCTCGCAACCAGTACTTTCTTGAATTGCTTCTAAGTGACTTGCAGTGGCCTCAGGTTCAGCTATCTCTTCTACTGTGGGTACTGCTACTGTAGCTCGAGGATGGATAAGTGTGGAAGGTGATGAGGGGTTGTTCACAGAAGAAAGAAAGGGTAATGGTGCATGCAACCGCTGAACACGAGACACATCTACTGTATGACGACTAGAAGTGAATCACATTCACATCAACAACGATTGAATAGCCTGTGTTTGGGGCTGAGGTCGAGAGACAATCCCCATTTGCCGTTCCATCTCATCAAACTCAAGAAAGGGAAGACTCTCCTCAGAAGCGTTTGAAAGAAAACTGAAGCGAGAATTTGACTGGTTTAAAATATCATGGGATAGAGAGGAATCGTTTGTATTGAGGAGATCAAATGAGTCATCTGATTCCTGATAAAACTCTTCACCCATGCGACTTTGTCTTGACTGGACAATAGACATACGCAATCGCTGCCCATAAAGTGATGAAAGAATGCTCTGCTGACTAGAAATAATGGTGAGCTGAAAGCACAACTATTGCTCAGGATTAAATGGTTTTCCGCTAGCTGTCTAAACTTAAAAATCAATAGAGCGATTACAATAGGTGCAATTGTAGAACAAATACCCATCAAGTCATCGTATTGTCCTCTGTTTAAAATACCCACTATAATAAGTAAGAAACAACAAAAATAAACTGGAAATTAGAGAATCGGGATTATGATTCTGAAGATCTTGAATAGTAAGGATACCATGTTGAATAAATGCATCCTCATAATTGTCCAGGCCTATCTCGAAATTGAAATCAAAGGATACTAATAGTAGCTAAGAGTAGCTTTAATACGTTATCTAGTTGGGGCTTTGGATCTTCTTTACTAGATAGACTATCTTCCCCCATTTCAAGTTGAATGGGTTGTTCAATTGTTGAAAGATATTGATAAAATTAGATGTGTAACGCCTATCAATGATTTGAATATGTTGTCCATAGAACGTTATGTGTTTTATTTCAGTGCTTATGCGAAGTCATACTGAAATACTCATCGAATCTATGTGAAAAGGGGTTCTTGCTTCGTCTTGTCCTATAGCGTACTACTCTCATTCTTTTCTGTAATGAATAACGGTTGATTAGAATTCCCGCGGGAACGCCTACTGATAATGAACAAGCAAAGGAGTTATCAATGAAGAGTCTTTTACTTATTGGAACACTTATTGCTGTGTGTTTGTGCAATGAGAAGGACCAAAGAGTATATTATTGGAGTTCAGCGTAATTGGCGTAGTATCAAGAAGGAGACCATTTTTATGCTTGGACGAACAGAGTAGTTCATGGGACATCATATTAATGTAACAGATTGGGCCTTACCACAATCCTCATGAAACTTATGACTATTTTTCATTACCTTTTTGTAGACCAGATATCCCCGACAGCCTGAAATCAAAAGTGGGTCGAAATATGTAGAAGGGTAACTTGTAGAAGGGTGGAATTTCAGAGGTCCTTGAAGGGACAAATCTTCAGAATTCGGGTATCCAGTTCGCATTCCGTCGTAATGCTGATAATGTTCCTCTGTGCGAAATGTATTCCGTGTTTCTTATGAATTGTCTTTAGGAAGTTGAATGAAGAGGACGCCCTAAAGTTGCAAAAAGCTGTCTTCAATCACTATTGGTATCAGGTATCCTCTAGATTGCTTTGTCACAGATAGCTGGAGATTGATGGTCTCCCTATCTGGGCGAGAGTGGGTGAATTGGAGATGACAGAAGAGGAAATAGCAGAGATGGAGAAGAAGGGAGTACAATCTTTTTTGACGACTGATATATAGAGTCATCATGATGTCATTCCTGGCAAGGCTCAAATATACACACATCGTGGATTTACTATCGGTTATAATGGGGATCGTATTGTGGAGGTGAACATGACTTCGTACAATCCTGTTCGAATAGAAGCGAATACGTAGCCATCTAATATTGCTTCTCTCTAGTCCTATAACCTTAACCACATCAGTCCAATTCGTACCATCGAAGATCGAATTCCGTAATCGGTTTAACCGTTATTTGGAATTTAACTTCTTTGAATCCCAAATTCATTGGTTTAGTATTTTCAACTCGCTCATGATAGTGGTTTTCTTGGCAGGTTTGGTCACACTAATCATGATGCGTACTCTTTCGCTGGATTATGTGCGCTATTCTCAGGAGTATGATGCAGACTCGCTTGATGTGGCTGTCCACGATGAGACTGGGTGGAAGCGTGTCCATGGAGATGTGTTCCGCTGCTGCGAACACCTCTCTCTGTTCACTGTTCTAATGGGAAATGGAGCCCATATCGCCTTCACAATCATTCTGTCGCTCATAACCATCTTGCTAACCACCTCCTATGTTGGCCGTTTGTATATCTCTTTTTCCTAAGTGGTAGATGATAAAGTACTGACGATTGCACTAGGTGTATATATCGTTGGATTCATCGTGAATGGGTTCGTATCGGGATCCATCTATAAGCAGGCATTCTTCCCACGTACCTCTCCTCAATGGCAACGAGTAATGGTACTTAGTGCTGGATGCATTCCTTGTATGCCCATTTGTTGGATGTCATGTAGGCATTGTTGTGATTGTGTACACTGTGCTGTGCATCATCAGTATGATCTACAGCACGTTGACATACTTCCCTATTCGTAATATCGTGATACTGGCTCTGTTCTGGTCTTTCGTCTGTCTCCCTTTGCATACTCTGGGTACGATTATTGGCCGTTCATTGCGTGGAAACCCTAACAACCCTTGCCGTGTTGCCTCTCTTCCTTCTCCCATCCCTCCGGCTCCTTTCTATGCTCGTCCGAAATTCATTGTGCTTGTGAGTGGTCTCTTGCCTTTTGGCGCAATCTTCATTGAGATATTCTTCATTTTCGCATCTATCTGGAGTTATAAGTACTATTATGTATATGGCTTCCTAGCTTCTGTTATTATAATTCTAATTACAATCCAAGTGTGTGTGGCCATCGTCGGTACTTATATCTTACTAAATGCAGAGAATTATCACTGGAAATGGACTTCATTTTTAGGCGGAGCTAGTATTGGTATCTATATTTTCATCTATTGCGTTTATTTCTTCTTTTACAAAACGGAAATGAACGGAATGGTTCAAGCGGCTTACTTCTTCGCAGAATCAGTGAGTGTTTGTGTACTTCTTTAGGAGTAGATTATGTTGGCTGCAGCAGTATCTCTCTTCTGCGGATACATATCTGCTACTGCATCCAATATATTTGTAAAACGAATCTTTAAGAATATTAAGGTGGATTAAGTGTGGACTTGTTTGTTTAACTTACTTTTATGTGCCAGTAGGGAGGAAAATTCAGTGCACGGATGCCCGAGTGGTCCAAGGGGTTACGTTAAGGCCGTAATGTGTTCGCACTCGAGGGTTCGAGTCCCTCTTCGTGCATTTTTCTTTTTCGAACAAATTGTTTCTACGAAGCAACAATTAGATAGACTTATTCTTGTGGCAACAAAACAATAATGAGTCAGAATCGGAAGATCAAAGGTAGTACTCAAGATTATCTGTTTTACTATTGTAGCTGAAATTGAAGTCACGCTGAAAAAGATTAAAGATGGTTTGGACGAGTTTGATACCATCTGGGAGAAAGTGGAGATTCTTATTTTATTTTCTATTTTAGGTCTACGAATCTGAAACTCAAGCACAAAAGGAAAAGTTCGAGGGAGATCTTAAGCGCCAAATAAAAAAGCTTCAACGCTTGCGCGACAGTCTAAAGCAATGGACAGTAAGTACAGACACGACAATTGCTGTTCCTGTTTTACATGCACATTCACGATATAGCAATATAGTAGCCAACTGGTGGAAGCAAAGCGGAAAATTGAAGACAAGATGCAACAATTTCGCGAATGCGAAAAGGAGACAAAAACAAAAGCTTTTTCAAAAGAGGGATTACGCCAACCAAATAAACAGAACCCTTATGATGTATAGGAGTAGGTACAATTAATACTGTAGGAAAAGCGAGAAGGAACACTGGCAACAATTAGTTCATTTATCTCCCAGCTACATAAAGAAATTGAGGACTGTGAAGCAGAGCAAAAACATGAGCAAACAAAACGTCGGAACACGAACCATGCGTTGATCACGAGACTAGGACAATATATAAAGACTCACCACTGGCATGTAACAAATTTAGAACTGGTGATGCGTCATATTCACAATGAGTTGATTGATCCCTACAATATTGGGACGGTGTTAGATGGTGTGGAAGACTATCTGCAGCATTACAGAGACAAGGATTACATTGTGGATGACGGGCTATACGATGATCTGAATCTGGACGATTCGAGTGAAGAAGTAACTACTCAGACCACACTACAACATTCTGCTTCCTCTGCGAAGCCTGGATCTCTAACTTCTCCTTCAGCACCTTTGAAAATAAGTAGGCTATCTTTCAACGAGTCATAATAGAACCTGTTTCAGTGAAACCACCTATCAGTTACTCGAAGGTGATTACTCGTAGTTCTACAAAGTCTCCAGGAGATGCAAATCATTCGAAAGGAAATCCACCTACACTGCCAAAGAAGACAGAACCAGAGTTGCCGTCACGACCCACTTTTGCTCCTCCCGCTCTTTCGACAGAGGAATTTCCACAGTGGAATCAATTTGAACTGATCGACATGCTGAATCAAAGTTATCGAACAGTGAAATCTGGAAATGCACTGAGCGACTTTTCATATATACCTGAATCGCCAGTACTCACCCCCATGTGTTTCCCTCAGACTCCATCATCCCAACTATTTCAGAATGGGGGTCTTAGTAAGGTGGGAAATATCCCTCTCTTTGTTGGCTTTGCATTCTCGAGTTCTTCCCAGCAACGAACTAGCATTGCTAGAGTACTAGGTAACAGAGGATGGATGTTCAACCCAGAGACGAAACAGTGGTGCCAGAGACTAGAAGTATGGATATGGAAGGGTTTTTAATATTAGGATGGCTCATATAATGTATACAACTATGATAGATGGGAAGAGAAAGTAGAAAAAAATGTTGATATAAAGAATCTAGTACCTATTTGGAAATGTTTGTTACCCAGAATTATTTCACTACGTATGATTGAAAGCGTGTTTATAAAGGACAACGATCTGATCCTCTTTTAAAGTTCATTTTTTTGTTTATGTCAACGAAGTATTCTGAATTTTTACCCAACTCCGAAGATCCATCGACAGAATCCGTACAGATTGTTGATCAATGTCATGTAGGGACCAATCTTCCGAAATCCTCAAGCTATAGCAGAATTAAAGACTGGACTTGAGGGGAAAGAAAAGAATATGTATGAGGGTTTTTTGTATGCCTTTCCATCCTTCTCTCAAATGTAGGAGAGGGAAGTCTCTAACTGTTACAGGTAATTGCCTGGGGTATCGCCAGAATCCTGAGGATCAGAACGATCATTATACTTGGATAAGGTAGGCATTTAGTTAACATATAACGCGTAGTTATGATAAGGCCAGTGAAATGATTGATAAACTATCTACAGCAATGATGCAACGTGGTCTCTGTGAAGATACTAAGGATTCTGGTCTTCCACGCTCTGGAAGTTCGGAAGCCTGTCTCATTGGAATTTACTCGAAGACACGTTATGAATGGCTTATTTCTGAATACGCCTGTTATCGATGCAATGCAACTGTTGTGACCCTCTATGATTCACTTGGTGTGGATGCAACAAAGTATATTTTGAACCTCACGATGATGGAAACTGTTATTTGTGGTGAGGAATCGGCTGTGAAAGTCTTGGGATCAATCAAACGAGAGGTTTCTACTCTGCCTCTAAAAACGATTATCTACGTATCCATCTTGTTTGCTATTCATAGTAGATCGACCCAATTGCCAATGAACTGGTGAACGAACTACAATCGCTGGGAATTACTGCTCTATCCTTCAGGGACTTGATTGATCATGTAGTTGTCTTACTTGGTACTCTATGTAGTGTACATCTGTTCTTCCCCCTCGGAGCTGTCTTCCCTCTGACATCTGTACTATCTGCTTTACTAGCGGAACGACTGGAAATCCAAAGGGAGTGATTATTTCTCACCAGACTCTATTATCGCTGACTCTGAGCATTAATCAGCATTTCAATATTTTTTTCAAACCTTCAGATGTAATTATTGCTTATCTTCCTCTCGCCCATATGTTTGAGCGATTTGTTGAGGCAAATGCGATGTTCAATGGTGCTGCAATTGGATATTGGAGTGGAAGTGTTTCTAAGTTGGTGGGTGATCTCAAGCAATTACAACCAACTGCCTTCTGTGCTGTGCCTCGTATCTTGCAGCGCATTCAGGATACCATTATGAGTACCATTCAGAAGCAAAAGCTACTTCACTCTCTCTTCTCGCATGCACTTACAGTGAAGACAGGGAATCTGAAGTACAATAAAACATCGCATTGGTTTTATGATGTCATAATGAATCGTGTCGCTAGTCGTGTGGGATTACAGCGTTGCCGATGGATTTTGACAGGTTCTGCTCCTGTGAGCAATGAAGTTATTCAGTTTTTTGAGTGTGTGTTCTCCTGTGCTGTACTGAATGGTTATGGAATGACCGAGACTGCTGGAGGGACTTGCTGCTCATCAGACTTGGATGTAACAACAGTGGGTCACTGCGGTGCACCTGTGAGCGGAATTGAGGGAAAAATCGTAAGTGTTCCGGAGAAGAAGTATAGTTATAAGGATACAGTTCATTATATGAATGAAAGTATGAATACATAGTGTAGTCAAGCATAGATGATAAGCAAGGAATTCCTGTATGTGGACGTGGCGAATTGTGTTTCCGAGGCCCTGGAGTGTTTTCAGGGTATTTCAAGAATAAAGAGGCAACCGACGCTGCCTTTGATAAGGATGGATGGTTCCATACAGGTGATATAGGTTTTGTGAATAGGGATACTGGATCGATTCAAGTGATCGATCGAATCAAGAACATCTTCAAGTTATCGCAAGGTGAATACGTTGCAGTTGAGAAAGTGGAGAATGTGTATGTGAAGAATTCATTGGTTGACCAGATCTTCATATATGGAGATAGCAAGCAGAACTACATTGTGGGAATCGTTGTTCCATCCAAAAAGGAATTGATAGATAGTCTGCGTGCGAATAAGGTGATCGATGAGGCTATATTGAATAACGGAGTGTATGATGACATCTGTCAGATGATGGAAGTACGTAAGTTTGTTCTACAGCAGATCAACCAGACAGCCTTAGATGCCAAGTTATTCGGATTCGAAAGAGTACGAAACATTCATTTGGAACCTAAGGAGTGGTCAGTCGCGAATAATATGCTGTCTCCTTCAATGAAACTGAAACGTCATGTTACACAAGAAACGTATAAAGATGTTATAAGGGATCTGTATATGGAAGGTCAACTGATCTAAACTGTTTGTTGTTAACAAAGATATTATTTGTCCAGTTTAAGTTGTGAGCCATATGTTGAGAATATATAATGTGTTATAATCCATGCAATTACAGTTAAAACGATTCCTACAGCAAAAGTAACCCATTCTGTGACAGGAGAAATTTTCTATATGTCATCCATTCTCGTTGCAACTACTTGATAAGCTTGAGCACCGGGTTCTTCACCATAGTATCCACCCCAATAAGGTTCTGTATAGAGTGGGCTGACAGAGTCTTGTTCATTAACAGCGAATTCTCCCACTCCTGTCACTACAAGTTATATTCTCCTATTGACTAAACAGATAAGTCCTGGGTCCATTGCATTGTGGAAGTAGGCAGTTGATGCATAACACTCTCCTTTAACACAGTAGCCATTTTCCAGATGACGACAATCACTCCAAACTTGGCATGTTTGATTTGTGTGATCTACGTGGAAATCCAGAGTCAGGCTACTCTGCAAGAAGCTCTCTAGTACAGAAGGAGAGAAATAGACCCCAGCTATCAATTAGTTACTTTTATAAAAACTACCGGTTTGGGGATCAATCGTTCCTGTATAGTTTACAACATAATTTTGACCCGTAGGTGATAAAAGTGGATAACGCCCTGCCTACATATGATTCTAGCATTCAACAAACTACAGAGAGAGTGGTTGTTACCATATCTAGAGGACGTCCTCCTAAACGGTGAGTAATGTATCCATCCTCCATCGAAAGAACATCTTCGATTACACTGCATGTACCATTAATAGCAAGACAATCAAGCAACGAATTCAAATATACAGCATTTATGATAGGTACGATCCCAAGTTCAAGTTCACTCGCCAAAAAGGCACTAATAGTCTGTGCCACTACAATCGTATCGTTTAGATTAATAATTTCTTGAAGTGATGAACCATAGGAACGTGTTTTAAACTCAGTATCAAAACCGGATATAACAATTGTATCGACTCCTGCCATAAAGAATGTCTCTCCAGGCCCTGGAGGTAATACAGCAACAGAGCTAGGTAAGATAGCAATATCACCGTAGAATGGAGAGACATCATCTCTCTCAGAATGGAAATAGAGAGAATCTTGCATGGGTAAAAGCTGATCAAGAATAATCACTCGATGGAACTGATCCAGAGAGATATTAGTAAAAACTAATGAAAGCTAAGAATTAACAAACCAAGAAAGATCTACACGAAGAGGACTTGTGCACATTCGATCATTGAAAGGGGAGTCAGCATGAGATATCTCTTGTAAACAGTGGAAATCTTGGAGGTCTGCTACATAAGAACGACTTCCTAATCGTCCCCAGTTTTCTCCTTCAAAGAAAACAATCATTACTTGATAGGTTGCATTACTCAGGTCTATCGATGATAATGCATCAGCAATTGCAAGTAAGACAGATACACGCACACCTGAGATAAAGCTATCTCCACGATCTTCGTAAAAATCAGTTAATGCATCCATAGCAGTAGCAATAAGAATCTTGGAACGAGTATCCGGCTCACCTGCTATTGACCATACCGACTGCCCACCAAGAGGAAGGCAAGCTCCTTTTCTGAGACAAGTAGGACTATCCATAACATCTGGCCCCATATATCTAAATAATTACTGACTACAAATCAATACGAAGTCAAATCCATAATAAACGGATTCTGAACTTGTCCTTGCTCGTTCTTCAAGGCCTTTTCAGCTAACTCACTTATAGTTACTGGGTCACGGATATGAATAATCGGTTTCGCACTGTCATTATAAATAGAACCACATCCGAGTGGGTTCCACACATAATCACTATGAAGACTAATGTTCGCTGTAGGCGTTCCATTTCCAAAGGGGGTCTTGGCGTAGGGAGAGTATCCATTTTCCTAATAGATTACGATTATAAAATACACAAACAGGAGGAAGTGTTCCGAAGATAGCCAAACCCTTGATGAAATCTTTTGATATTGATTCCATAACTATATCACCTATGTATTACTTATACGATTCAAACAATACAAGTCAAATCAGTCGAATTTACAAATAACACAACAGAATCCCATTTTGACTCATTTTCCAACTCGGTTATTTGTTCCTACTCCGTTATTTATCAGCAACACAAACAACAATACTCGAAACAGTCAAAAGGACACCAGTTACACCATTAAGAGGAGTACGACAACCAATACCACCATTTCGATGATAATAGCGGTTACAAAAATTGTTTGGAACATCCTGATAGAGCAACTGTGAAAAGACAGGATCTGCTGCTACCGAAGCAAGAATAAAAAGGAGAGAGAAGATCCAATTCATAACAATTGGTAATAATAAAAACACACACAAAGTAAAGAATTTTGAAACTACTCTATTGCTTGAAGAATGTCTGGGATGAAACCAGGTCTTTCAAAAGTGTACTGATGTACCCAAAAAGATTCTGGTAGATTTACGAATGAACTGCGTACTACTATCAAGAAGCATGAGAGTACCTAATAAACTCAAACATTATGTGCTAGCTTGTATTCGGAAAAAATGAGAAGACTATCATAAGAATCCAACCTCTGTTGAAGCAAGTCTTGAAGTGACAAGACAGCAGTTATTGGGTTACATGAAGAGTGATGATATTGATTATTTCAATAATTGTAAACTTGATTCCAACCATCTATGATACAAGTATATTCAACTCGTTCAGAAATCACCTTTCAAAGAAGCATGATTAATTTTGTACTTTTTTCAGAAGTATTCCATGGGGTTAAGCTACAGTTACCTTCACATTACTGTTTTGAAATTTCTGTGTATTATGAAATAACTAGTTTCTAAATTGATGAACAGTATATGCAAATGATCTGTAAAAGCTGGTTACAGAGTGTTATATTGACAAGTACAATTTTGAATATGGTTTTATCAATCTGGTCGTTATTCATTTACGTCCTAAAGGTATCTACAGTGTTTATTTTAAAGAGACATGTAATGAAGTACTTTTTACATTCTATGCAAATAGAACTGGCTGGATATATTTATTCTAGATTACAGGTGGATTCTATTCTTCAGTATACTACTGATAACACGGTGGAAAGTTTTGAAATACAACTTGACTGTCTACCTTGTAAAACCACTATTATGTATCGTTCTAACAAATCAATTCTGCTCAACAATATCAAATCTATTTTGAACAATCTTGGTTATTGTAGCTCTAACACTGGTAGTAAACCACATCATTTGCGATTATTGAATTATCACAGGAATCAGTCAGATAGAGTGATAGACTTTTAATAGTACTTGATAAGACGTTGTAATTAATATTATACAGGAAGACAAAGGATAAAACTAGATACGCCATCTGTGAAGATATACTCAACAGAGCTGAACGTGTTTATGATCAGCTATGTACCCGATGTATAGGTTGTGATAGTAATTCTTTTAGGAAAGTAATTTTCAATCAATATACTAAACAGTATGGTAAATGCTACAATTACTTTGTGATGAACCGTCTTTTGCAGAATCTGAATTTCTGTCGCATAGTGATAAAGAGCCAATTAGGAACTGCATATAGAACGCAGTTATATCGTTCATTTAGTCAAAAGTCTGAAAAAGTGATTGTATCAAAGAGCACTACATCTGTAAAACGGGAAATACCAGTCATCGATCAATTGAAGCGTGGCTCTCAGAAGATTTCCATAAAGAACATGGTTCTTCTTTTGGTTGTTACCAATGTTATTCTTGTTGGGCTAATTATTCGAAAGAAGCATCTTCAACAGAAGAATGTAGAAAATGTGGAGAATGAAAATTAAAGTAATTAACAGATTTGTACTATGATTCTGATTTGTTTGGAATACATACGCGCAACTTTTCCTAAGTTTGGTGGGAATGAATGTTTTTTCTCCTTTTAGTGGAGTCAGCAGAGTTATGCCAATCTCAAGGACGTTTGATTTGTCTGAGCAATCAGACTTTCATTAATCTTCATATGAAGAGAGGTGACCCCTCTCGGTTATGACTAATGAGTAATTTCTTCCTGAAAGACATAGTAGAGAACAATTCAGATAGGATCCATAGGCAGTAATATGTGTAAAATAACCTGGCTTATAATGAATACCCCCATATGTATAAAATCCAACCATTTTTTGTGCATTTCTCCACTCGGAAAAGTGCCTCACTGAAAGAATTATCTACTTACTGTGGTTGATTTGTTATAGAGTGAAATGAAGGTGAGTATTTACATACGTGGACGTTTTTATTTCCCTTGTTTTGAAGTATCGACTTATTTCTATGTAGCTTAATATCTGCTATCCTACTCTTGGTTCTC
>JZRO01000133.1:0-76390 GCA_000963465.1 Blastocystis sp. subtype 9
TAGGACTTCGACCTAAAATGTATTGTTTGATCGATGAGAAAGACGTGGTACACAATGCTGCCAAGGGTGTACCTCGTAATGTGGTGATTGATGGTAATAGAATGAGTGTGAAAAACATCGAATTGTACAAACGTGTATTGGAAGCAAATAGTAAGAAAGATGCTGTGATCGAAGGCACATTCAAACACATCAACAACCAGAAGTTCACAATTAGCACAATGGAACAAACCAAGACACTGATGACATGCACAGACAACAAGAGATGGATCTGTGATGATAACATTCACATATTAGTATTCTGTCATTACAAACTGTTGGCCGATAAGGGCATTCACGAGTGAATGTCTAAGAACAGTCTCCATGACTTGAAGTAAGTCCCCGCGGATCCCTTTTCACTTTGGGTTTGCCTTTGCTCGCTTTGGGGCTGTTTTTTGTCAATACTTACAGGCAAATTATCGATCTATTTACGACCATTTTATGACCTAGGGGGTAAAAATTGTTGATTATTTTGTCGGACCCATGGGCCCTAATTGCCCGAAAATGATAGGGGCAGTGGGCATGACCCCATTATTTATAAGCCCTATCATTTCGCGCAAAAGCTACGCCTACACGAGTGCCCTAGTGTCCACTTTTGTCAGAAATCGGTAGGCAAAAAATCGGCCATCAATTTTTCGCGCATTAGGCGAATCCCTAACTACTGGCAATTGATATTGAAAAGGTGAAATTTGTGAAAGATAGTTTGAATCAATCCAAATTTGCTATTCTTTTCAACCATAGAAATGGTGATCGTTTATTATAACAGATTCAAATAGCAGTTATTCTGAAATCAGTTGCAGGTGGTTTAACAGAGTGTATATTTAACTGTCAGAGATGACAAAATGTCCTACTCCAATTGTTATCACGAAACTTGATCACATTTCAGCATGTACACTTGTTTACTTATATTAGCAATATTTATTCTCAGTGTTCATTCCTAATCTTAGGATTCATTGAATACAAGATTTATTCTAGTATTAAAACTACTGTGTATCCTTTACAGCGTATTTTACCCTTCTTCGTATTAACAGAAGTGTTGTATCTACAGTAGTGAGTATATCTTGCTAGTCAGGACAAACAGTATCCCTCTGTTTGTATTTTAGTGTTTTATGGCTTTTATGAAATATTCAATTCAGTCATTCTATATTCGAATCTTTCGTAAAGGATTCTATCTGATATACGCTTACATGCAGTCATTGCAAATCTGCTAATACCGTATTTACTTGTACATATTATTCTGGAACCAAAATGGAAACTACTTCAAAGTCATTTCCCATAAAACGGGAAAATGGATCCTTTCAACTTCTATACCAGCTATTTTGTCGTTTCTTCGGCTCCATTGTAAATACCATCCGAGTATGGAACTAGTTAAATCTATATGGCAATTTTGACCATTCACTGATCAATAATTCTATATGTCATGTGATTTAATCAAAACCTATCGTGTCAAAAGCAGTATCAAGAAGCATTTCGTGCTTTAAACCTCCACTGGTAATTCAGTCTCAAATTATGCTTGGAATGATCTACTTCCTACAAACAAGCACAGTGGAAGATACCAATTGAAATAGCCAACATGAGAGTTATTATTTCATCAAACATCACTTAGATATATTCATTATCCCAATGTTCCTTGGGATCGAATTTACCTGCGTATAGAAGCACACTCGGATCGACAAAGCGTTTGCCTCTGTCCATCGCTCGTATCTTCTGCATTTCTTCAGGAGTGAGTTCAAAATCGAACACATCAAAGTTCTCCTTGATTCTGTTCTCATGAACAGACTTCGGAATGCACACAGTGCCTCGCTGAATCGCCCAACGAATCAGCACCTGTGCAGCCGTCTTGTTGTGGTTCCCAGCGATCTCCAAGATGCGAGGATCCTTGATCAGAGGCAGCTCGTCCTTGCTGTTTATATTCGCAGTTCCTCCGAGAGAGAAGTAGGCAGTCAGCACGATGCCTCGCTTCTCCAGAGTGTCGATCGTGTCCCACTGCTGCAGATAGGGATGCAGCTCCACCTGGTTCGTGGCAGGAGGAATCGAGCAGAACGACAGGATGTCCAACACCTTCTTCGCGGAGAAGTTCGACACACCGATGGAACGCACCTTGCCTTCCCTCACAGCCTTCTCCATCGCTCCCCACATCTCCTTCAAGCAGTCCAGATTGTAACCCAGACGGTATTTCGGATCGTCCGGAAGCACCATCGGATAATCGAAGTAATCTCCCTCCAAACGATGCTTCTCCATCTCATCGGGAAGATTCAGAAAGCCCGACTGATGCATCAACACCAGGTCAATATAATCTGTCTGGAGATTCGCCAAACTCTCAGAAATGGACCTGGCAACATTCTCCGCCTTCCATTCCGTAGGCCATATCTTTGTGGTAATAAACACATCTTCTCGCTTGATGATGTGCTCCTCGATACACTTCTTGACCGCCCTACCCACAGCTCGTTCATTCTTATATCGGGATGCAGTGTCGATGGAACGATATCCAGTCTTGATCGCGATCTCTACGGCTGGTTCACACTCTGACTCGGAAGCTAGAAATGTTCTAGTCTTTGAGGGAGCGAGGATCGTTTACCCAAAGCCAAGGATGGGCATACGAAAGCCCGAGTTCAGTTTCACAAATGTCTGCATGAAATCTTTTCATGACATGGTGTGGGATAAAGCTGTTAGGATTGAAACTCCGCTCCCATCCAACTCAACTGTTCTTCGTGTGTTTTGAGTCTGGGAGCTTGTTTGAGTTGCTATTATCTTCAACTTGTCTATTGTGAGACATCAAAGCAAGCACAGATTGGTAGGCCATTTATTGCATCTGGACATGCAATAGACTTCGTGTAGAATGAATCTCTTAAAACACTCATGTTTGACGTACATATTGTTTGAATGGGATCTTGAACTGCTAAATACTATTCTTCCATAGTCACTAGGATCACAGAAAGCATGTACATAGTTCCCACCTCTGTAGAGTTCTCAACCAAAACGATCACACTTCTTAAAGTGTTATTCTGATGATAGACTCGTTAAATACGCGAAGCTGCAGAGCTAGAGAAGTGCTTACAATCAGTAATGAGTATGACACTTTACCATGACTGTGAAGAACAGTGTAATTGGGTAAAAGAGTGGCGGAAACGTACCACAAACATAGAATTCTCGTTTGGTAGCCATTTGGGTCGCATCACACAAGCTACGAGTGTACGGCTATTGGTAGTAAAAGGAGTCATAGAGAGTTCTATTCACTCTGGATTTTATTGCTAAACATATGAAGGCTTCAACAGTATGTAGTAAACACGTTGAGTCACAGGGTCAGTCTATTCTGCATTTCCTCGTAAAACCTTTTCCGCGCATTCGTATCCTCTTTACACCACGAACTGGACAGAGTTGATTCCCACATTGTGTCACTTCCAGACTTTAGAGTTGTTGGACTTGGATGTAGAGTCAATCACACCCATGGAAGTCGTTGTGTTGATAAATCCTCACTTTTCTCTTTGCTAGATGGATAACATCCATTCCAATGCATTCTGACAATAACACAATGTCTAGAGATATCAAGTTCAGTTGTTTGTTAGGTGTCTCCATATACCACTCCGATCAAAAGCTGAAACTCCCTGCATGGTTGTAGAAAAGTAACTCCTTAACTGAATGAATCAGGAAGGACGAAGACGTTACAGTTCGTAATCCTAAGCCACTGCAAATCAATAGGGAGGCAGGCTTATAACAATTAGGGTTCTCAGGTTAAACTCAAGTACGAATGATCTGATTATTTTAATTGTTGTTACTCCTTCTCTCTATACAATGTCTAGTCTATAGTTCAGATCTATTGTGTTTGGGGTGGAAGAACTATGTCTCATTCTCTCTTTGTTTTTACTGCTCCCGTTATCTCTATGGTATAGACCTACTTATTATTGGTCATTGTTTGTATTCACACATTTTCCCTGTTTTCTTGTAACCAGCTCTGTATTCGAAACTATAGCAACAAATAGGTTCACATATCCAGTTCTTACCTTAGATACTATGACTTGCAGTTTGGTCTTTGAAATCAATAGTTTTCAAAATACATGGCTAGGGAAGTTGGATTCATACCCTGGCGTCCAGATTATGTCAATACAAACCTGCTTGAATCATTTGAAATTTTCTTCAGCCAGTGAATAGAGTTTGTCCATTCGTTTTGATTTAGGCGGTCCGGAAGGGCCTATCCTTCATGGATGGATCTCTTTGATTCTATAGAGAATCTTCACTATCTTTACTAACTGAAAGTATAGAATCGTCTTTTGGCGTTCTAGAAGAAAATGGTAACAGGATCTATAACTATGGCATTCATCTACACGTATTTCGTTTCCTAATGATCACTAGTGATGTCTATTGTCATTGAACCTTAATTAATACCGTTTGGAAAGAATACAAGTTTTAGAAGTTCTATTAGAAGCGAGGTGATGATCCACAAATTATTATTATGAAGAATTGCGTTGTGTCTTGTCTTTTCTTCTTTCTATTGACGTCTGTTTTGGCGTGGGATACGTATCCTTGTAATGAGGACGGCTACAGAAGTTATTTAGCCGACTATGCTAGTCTAGGAAAAGAGTATCCTGGAGATGACAATGAATTTAAGAATAGGTATAATAGTTTATTTTGAGTGAAGTTGTAGATATGAGGTCTGGGAGCATGTTTGCACTTTTATTAGGTCAAAGTACTCCTTCCGTGGATATCCTATGAGTCTTTCAATTCTTTCTGATTTTGATAGAGATTATCTGGAGCAGCTGATGGATCTTGAATTGAAGTACACTGGTGTGTCTACTTACTTCGAGGATTTTTCTACCTACAATCCTACACATGATCTTAATTATGAACCTCGTGACTATTGTACAGAGAGTATGAAGACACATTCTACTCCTAGAGAAAATCCTCCAGTTACTTCTTGGGCTACTGCTACAGTAGCTGCTGCAGAATATGTTCTCAGGAAAGCTGGTATAGAAGATAACTTATCTCTGGATTATGTATTGGATTGTCTTCCTACATCTGCTGGACTGAGCAAAGGCAGAGAGGTGGTTCCAAGAGACATTATTGAGTTCATCTCTTTGAAGGGTTTGAGGACTGAGTCATCAGTTGCAGAGGGTGGTGATCTGTGCACTTTTAAGGATGGTGAAGTGGTGTATCGTTTCACTACTGGTTTCCCCGAGGCTATCAACCAGTCTGGTTTGAAGAATCTGAGTAGCAGTGGATATCCTGTCGTTACTCTCATGGCTCTGGATCTGGTCCGACTCCGAACTGTGCGAAGTATGGGTGATGAAGATGTGTACACGGGAGCACATTATGATCCCACTGTGTATGGTTTGCTTCAGGGATACACGGAGAATGCGTGGAGTGTGGATCTGTATGCTGTGCCTTGTGAACGTGTGCATCTGACTCTTCCTCTCCTCGACAGCAAGGGAAATCCTTATGCTGGTATTGCTGCCTATGCATTCTCGGTCGAGAATGTCAACAGAGAGACTGTGAGCAATCCTAGTGAGGAACCTACTAGTGATGTGCCTGAGATTCCTACTACTAGTAGCCCTGTTGTTTGTGATTCGACTAGCTGCACTTGCTATAATTGTGAAGCCGGTGATCTTCCTAGTGATGTTGTGGAGTTGACTCTGGATATCACCTCAGATATTGAAGTGATAAGGAATTTTGATTTCTCGGCATTACCCGATCTTACTATAGTTGTTGTTCCGGACGGTTCAACAGATGAATTTTTGAATGCTTTGTTAGAAGCTCTTGCTACATATCCTCCTCAAAATGAAAACTTTGAATTAGATGTTGGTGATCATGCTTCTTATGGTCGAAGATTGCCTGAATCTGATAATAATAGATATTACATGAATTTTCCATTCTTAAGTAAGTTCAACTTAGGTAGTGGATGGTATAATGAATATACTATTATCGTGTTGGTGAATGTTAAACAGAACTTTAATCTGACTATTGGGGAGAATACCTTTACTGGTATTACTACTATCGAGACACCTCAAGAGTATTTGGAAGTTGCTGAGAGAATTAAAAAAGAAATACAAACCAAGACTGGAAATAGTATTACGATTATTAATTTAGATGCACCTCCTACCACTACTGCACCTCCTACTACTATGCCTACTGAGCCACCTACTGAAATTCCTACTGATGTTCCCACTGTGATTCCCACTGAGCCATCTACTGAGGCACCTACTGATTCCCCAGTGGAACCTACTCTTAGGCCTACTACTGAATCACCTGAAGGCCCGACTCCTATGCCTAGTACTGAGGTTCCTTCTCCTACCCCTACTCCTGAGCCAGGTGTGTATGAGTGTGATAGATGTGACATCGATGATATTCCACTTACGGTCGAATATATCATTTTTAAGGACTATGCTTTCTCAGATGGAGAGGGTCTTGACTTAACAAGATTCACAAGACTGGATACAGTTGAATTGGGATCAGCAATAAGCGATGAGGATACCTTGATATTCTATGACATCAATAGAGTCGTATATCCTAGAAATAGTGACTTTACTATTATTGTCTCAGATGGATCGGGGAGTGCAGGATCTGGCATTCTTACTATCAACGTGCCTCATTTGAGTAACCTTATTGTGAAATCGGATAGTTATAATAATTACCACACCATTGATTTGGAAAGTGTGGCTGAGGATTTCATGATAGAAGTGGGCACTAATTCTTTCATGATTATTGAAACGATCATGGTGTATCAAAAGGATTATAGTATCGCTGAAAGTCTGAAGAGAATGCTGGAAGCTCATCTCCCTGGCCATATAATAGAGATTGTGGATAAGGATGCTACTACTGAACCTCCGACTGATGCCCCTACTACTACTCTACCTGTAGAACCTTCCACTAGTGCTCCTACCGAGGATGTGATTGTTCCTACCACTGAAGTACCTACTACTTCTCTCCCATGCAGTGGAGATGAGTATTACATCGTTTTCGAGCCACACTTGCTGAAGCCTGAGTCTGAAATCCTTAAGTTGTATAAGGGAAGAACCGCAGAAGGTGATGCGATCGAAATCAGTTTTGGTGCCACTGGAGAAACAATCGCTAAGTGCTTGGATCGAACTCTCTACACAATCGTTATGGAGAATCCTGGGCAGTGGGATTCGAATTCTTATGTAACTGTTTCGAATGCTGGAGAAGTTTCTGATGATGTGAGTCCGACTCTCTTGTCTGCAACGAGTGCTTTGTATCATACACGATTTGGAATTCTTGATCTGACTCCAATTACGGATTGTGATGGTTTTAGTAGTTTGTCATCAGAGGCAACTGCTCTTGTCGTTGGTGATGGTGCTTGCAATGAAACAAGTGTTACAGAATTTACTCTGGAAAATTATCCTAATTTGGTATATATTGAAGTTGGAGATTTTAATTTTGGATATGTTACTACGTTCTCTCTTGATGGTTTCCAATATCTGGAGTATGTCCATGTTAAACAGAACAGTTTCACAATGGCGCCAAATAATCGATCAGCTAACTATCAGCGATCGTTTGAGATTGTCAATTGCCTCCATTTGAAGGAGATTGATATTGAGGAGTATTCTTTCTCTGATTATGCTGGTGGCTTTACATTATATGAACTTCCTGAATTGAAGACAGTGACGATTGGAAGGCTGAGACAGAAGTCCTACAATTTCGCTCGTTCTAGATTAGATATTCAATGTATTCTTTGGTTATCGTTGTCATGAATAGCTCTTCCTAGCCTTGAAACTGTTACTATCGGCAATTATGCCATTCGTAATACGAAGAGTATTATTTTCAGAAGTATATATTTTGTGTAAAACTTATTTGAAGATTTGACTGCTCTCACTACGATTGATCTTGGTAGAATGGCCCTTTCTGGACAAGGTGATCCTGAAACTACTCTGATTATGGAAGGTATTTTTTTTGGAGTGAATGAACTTTAGATCTTCCTGTACTTACAAGATGGTATTCCATTGCTGATTCTTTCCTTAATATCCGTTATCTCACCCTAAGGAAGTATTTTTGTTACTTTTTGCATTATTTTTAGTATTCCATTACTGGAAGGACTTACCCGTGAAAACGAATTTACCCCGTTTACTTTGGTGGTCGATAGTACATTGGAAGGTAGTATTATTTTGGTGCAGTTATTTGTAGGTCTTACTGGACAGCTGGAGAGTTATATTAGAAGCCTCATACCATCTTCATCTCCTTAATTCTTGATATTATGTTTGTTTTGATACTCTTGTTACACTTCCGTCTGTTTCTAGAAAACACTCGAATTCTTTGACCCTAGATAGGCGAAACACCCCCAGACCGTTCGGAGAAGATCACTGGGTGTCCATAGATCGTGATTCCGTTCGTTGACCACCCGTTGCAGTCCGAACAGCTTGAGTCGTTCTTCCCACTCCTTCGTGTTGCGATACCTGCACTGGTCATCGTCGTCGACCTCCTGCGTTTGGAGCTCCTCCCTGTCCAGCACGTTCTCGACATGGCAGCAGGTGACTTTGCGATGGAAGTCGTGGATGACGTCTAAAAGAACTTGTTCGGGCGCAGTGGTGACAGAGTGGTCGTTGATCACGAGCAGGCCGTCGCTGGACAACTTCCTGATGAGTTCCGAGAGGATGGATCCAAAGAACGGGACTGCGTGGGGACAGCAGGTGACGATCATGTCGACCTCCTCGACGTTCCGCAGTGCGTCGCGAACCCACGCGTGGATGCTGTCTCGGTACTCCGCCCAGCTCTGTTCGCGCGCCTTCTGGGGGGCTCTGGAGAAGATGTAGTCTTTCCGCTGCTCCTCGGCCCTTCTGTCCCCCTCTCCCAAGACGATGACCTGCTCGGGGCTTTCGAGGCCGTACATCTTGGCCAGCTCGTGTGCGAGATGCGCATCGACGCCGCCGATGCAGACGACGTGTCGCGGCCTGAAGCCGAGCGGCACGACCTGGTCCACGTACTTCATCTTGTTCGCGTAGATGCGGACGATCGACCGGTCGACCGACTGCGCCTGCGCGAGGTTCCTGGGGCCGGCGTGTGGGAAGGAGCCGAGGTAGGCTGCGTGTGCGACGTTCCAGATGGCCGCGTCGTCCCTGGGCGGGTTTTCCATGATGGCGTGGTAGAGCGCGGTGAGCACCACGCCTCGGTCGGACATGACGCTGGTGAAGACGGACTCGACCTGCCGTCGGATGGGACAGGGCGGCTGGGGGAGCCAGAGCGTGGCGAGCTGGTGGCGGTCGCGATGCCGCGGGTAGCCGGGGCGGAAGAGGAGGAGGAAGGAGCGGTGGGGCGGGCAGCAGGAGGAGGCGAAGTGGTCCTGCGCGAAGACCTGCTCGCTGCAGTGGAACATGGCGAGCGCGCTCTTCACGCCGGCGACGAGGCTCTGCGGACAGCGGAGGAGGATGGCGGGGCAGGCGGAGCTCCAGGGGACGGAGTCGACGAAGTGCTGCAGACACGCCTCCAGCCGCTTGCCCGCGATCGTCACGGTCGCCGCCTCGCTGGCGAGCTGCTCGCCGGTGAGTTCGAAGCAGAGGTCGAAGTAGAGACAGCACGTCTTCCCGCTCGAGAGGATGCGCCGCAGCTCGCCGACGTTGTTGAACACCTCCCTCTCCTTGCAGAAGAGGTAGTGGACGTGCGAAGAGGGGCTCGAGGAGCTCAGGTAGGCGCTGATGTTTCCCTCCAGTCGCGCGGGCTGCGAGGAGAACATGAAGAGGTCGCTGGCCGCGCGGTTCTGCAGAAAGCTGATCGACTGGACGCCCACGCCCGCAGCGATCTCCACGATCATGTCCAGCGGGCGCTCGAAGCTCGACTTGAGAATCTGGGAAATGAACTCGGACTCCGCGTGGCTCGGAGACTGCCGGCAGATGAGCGGCGAGATTTCGATTCTGGAGAGGATGCTGCTGGAGAGCTTGGGAAGCATGTGCAGGAGACCTCCGTCTAAACATGAACCCGTTTTTATCGCGCACAGTAGTTGGAGGGAAATTCATAGAGGGAAAACTCCCAGTAGGTATTTTTGCGCTGGCTGATGGTGAATCTGCGCTTCTCCACTCTGTGGGCAGAGATGCGTCTCTCGAAGGTGGAGATATCAAAGTTTTGTGGATACTTGAGTCCGATGTAGCGAGCCTTGTACCGCAGTCGCTCGACGATGTCCTCAATGGAATGGTTCGACATGTACATCCGTAATCGGCTTTCCTTGAGGTAATCCTCGCCACTCCACCTAAAAAACAACACCTCTAGAAGGAAAACGGTGGATCGAAGAAGATGAAGTCAAAATAGGAGATCCGCTCCATGTAGCGCAGGAAATCGTCATTCACGCAATGGACACGGCTTTGGAGGTCCAGAAAGTTTACATTCTCCTGGAGCATGACAAACCGTCCGTGGTCCATCTCCACAGAGGTCACATTCGTAAAGTACTTGGCAAAGGACAGCGTATTTCCCCCTATGCACGCTGTCGCGTCGCACACTGTTGCAAAAGGAGGAAGGCGCCCTCCGACCACTTGCGTAATCTCGTCGGCAGCAGAATCGACGGTGACACTGTAGAGAGCCACCGAGTCCATCTGGATTTTGTACCGCTTGGATTCGGGGAGACTTCCAAAGTAGTGGTCCCATTTCCAGGCATATTTCTCATCCAGGGATTCTCTTCCACCGCTGTGCGATGGAGGGTCCTTCCTTGAAGAATCCGGTTGGACTCGCTTCATAGTATTGAAATCTGCTAAAAATCTGTCACTTTTACGATTGCCTTGATTCCTGTCACTGCTGGAATGGCGCGGGAAGATCCAGACCAGACGGTTACCAGCCGAGAGACCCGCCAGCAACAGGCGGAAGAGGGAAATGGGGGCTCTCAGAAGGCGAAGCATCGGGCTGTCGCCTACAGTAAGTTGTTTCCTGCTTTTGTTCCGGAACATGCCAAACATTACCATCTACACAAAAAGACGTGGAAGCCGATTTCCTCGAGCTCGAGACAGATTTTGACGCTGTTCACGAGACGGGCGAAGAGGTTTGCACTACTATTGAATATCACTCACAGTACATGCTTAGCGATGACGCCGGAGGGGAGGAGAGACGAGGTCATCGATCTGCTGAATCGGATTATCACTTCTGCGTTCATCAAGGTTGATGTCTCTTTCTGCAGGTGTCTTCACTGTAGGAACGGTTGTTTCCCAAGTCTGGGATCGACACAGACTGCTACGACATCGTAACGATCGAGACGCTGCTTGTTTGGTTTGGAGGGAAAAGTTAGGGGTAGGAAGAACAGAAGAAGCAGAACGCGCTGCTCGAAAACGCAAAGGAGTCCATTCAGCGAGAAATGGAGGCAGAGGTGCGATTGCTGTCCTGTTGTGATCTAGGAAGCGTTGATTCAGGAACTAGAGTCACAGAAGGCCTCGTTGACGAAGCGTGTTGCGCAAATGAGGGACTCTCTTCCCTCGCTCAATAAACAGATACAGGATGTCTCTGACGAGGCGCCGACGGCGGAGGAGAGGGCTGTGCAACGCCATCGCCACGCCTATGCGAGCTCGTGGCGTCGACAGAACGGCAGCGGATCGCTGGCAAACAGCTCCTGGTGGAACGATGTGAAAGAAGCTGTGGATGAGCGGATCGGCAGCGAAAAGCCGCTCCGCAAGGTTGTAAAACGGTTGGCTGAGGTGGACTCGAAACTGAACTCCCTTCTCTCATTGTGAGGTGTTTGTAACAAACAGAACACTGCAGCATCTTCAGCAGTTCGCCGATCATGTTGTTGATGCCGTCGCGCACGACGTGGATCGGACTGTTGCGCATGTACGCTGGAGTGGAAACGACGCGGTTTTCGGCATCAATGCACACATCCGTGGCCTACAGATGGAGTCGGATGCACTACGTTACACCACAGGGCACGTTGGTTGCACCCATCTGGTTTGCAGCCTTGCAGGCGTCAGCGAAAGGGTATTCCTCGGACACCTTCTCCTGACCCAGAGTGACCTTCACTCCAGGGAAGAGACGAGCGACGATGACAGGCGCAATGCAGCAAGCGCCAATTGGCTTCTTGGCCTCGTGAAAGGCCTTCAGCACGGAGGCGACAGCCGGATTCACGTCCATGTTGGCTCCGACGACTCCGTAATTCGACAGGTTTTTGGCAGCGCCGAAACCGCCGGGAAGAACAATAGCCTTCGGGTAAGCACCGACCTCACACGTACGTCGTATTTTGACACGTCCAGACTGCTCAAATCGAGGATGTTCGATCTGGCGATTCTAGATGGCAATCAGCTACAGACAGCTACCTGGCGCTCTCCACCAGCACATTTCGCTTCTCGTCCATAGGGTCTCCCTGTCATGTCAGTTTGGCCAAAGAAAGCAAACGGTTAGGTGATTGATTACATGCATTTGTTCCATGTTGGGAGCAAAGCACTGATAGGACGCATCGTTGCGGCTGATGCTCTCCATCACAAATACAGATTCATGGATCTCGCTACCGTCATATACGCCACAACCTGAAAGGCTACAGGCTTACATCACAATACCATGTATACACCACAGCAATGTTCTTTTTCGCCATAGTAGATAAATATCTTTTGAGAGCAATTGCTATCATTCTTTATGACTTCTCCCAGATTGACAATTCCGGAATTGACAAAGTATTCCCTATTTCGCTGAGCATTGTTTTTCTCTGGTTTTGCTTGATAAGATGAGTGCTGGAATCGGACTCTCTTTTTCCCTTAATTTAAAAAGCGAACCGAAAAGAGAATTGCAAGTGGTATTTCTCATCTGTTTGAATTGTAGAAGGCGTCAGCACTGGGATTCGAGTCATTCGAGCAGCGCCAAGACAAAGTGTATATCCGTGAAATTGTAGACAACAAAGTAGAATCGAGTGTGGGTTGAAATATAGGTTTTAGGCGAGGGACCGAAAGAGGAGGAGTTGGTGATTCCAGTGAAGCGGTGTTCGTGGTTGGAGAAGGCAAAGGAGAGGATAGCGAGAGAGAGGGCAATGGGATTGCGTAAAAGGGAGGTTTCTTCAGATGTGGCGAAAGAGGATGGGAATACGCAAGCAAGGAATACAGATGTGCAAATAACGGATACAAATACAAACACACAAGCAACGAGTATTCTGTCGGTGCCTTCATCTGTTGCTCAGTCGGTGCCTTCATCTGTTGCTCAGTCGGTGCCTTCATCTGTTACTCAGTCAATTCCTTCATCTAACACCCAAGCAACCCCTTCATCTACACAAACAACCCCTTCTCTAAGCGCAGAAGATGAAGCTCGTCTCTCCCTGCTCCGCGAGCTAGTCGGACCTTCATCACCAAACCCCGATCACTCGACTCTGGTGATTCCGCTGCACGACAAGTCGAAGGAGGGCGCAGGCTCCACCGCATCGCAGAACCGTCTTCCCGGGCACAACTCCATGGTAGGTGTGTGGACGTGTTGCCATGCAGAGCAAGGACGCCTATCTGCGGCTGGAGCTGGAGACGCTGCCGGAGGCGTGCAGCGCGGACAGCGATGCGTACAAGCGCGTGCGCATCGAGGACTTCGGTCGGGCGGTGCTGCGGGGGATGGGGTGGGACGGCAGGGACACCGTCGATCCCGCGGTCTACGAGATCCGCCCTCGCCCCGAGAGACTCGGGCTGGGCGCGATGCCCGTCGTGCTGAGGAGGGACGTCAAGAGCGCCGCGAAGAAGAGCGAGCTGCAGCGGAGACGGCAGTACTCGGGGATCCACAGAGAGTGGGACGCGGAGCGCGAGTTCTGCAAGGGGGTGCAGGTGGGCATCGTCGCCGGACCCTTCGCAGGTAGGGTTGATGAGCCACGGTGAGGTGCAGGGAGACAGGCCACGGTGATCGAGACCCCGAAGCCCTCTGCCAGCTCGGTGAAGGTAGGCGTGGGTGGCGGGTGAGATGCAGATCTGGTTCGAAGGCGAGACGAGGTTCCACGACGTCGCGAAGACAGAGATGGAGGTGCTCAACGACCTGGAGAAAATACAGTCGTTCGAACAGAGGTACGGGAATCGGGATCAGGAAGGTCGTGGACATGCTGCGCAGGGAACAACGGAACAGTTGTCGCAGATCGTTCTCTCTCCTACTTCGGAAAAACACAAAAGGAGTCACCGACATCACTCCTCTCATCACCGACATAGAAGTCACAGGTAGTATAAGCTCTATTGTGCTTTTTGACTGTTTTCTGAATCATACAATTTGCCGCATTTTCATTGGGCAAGGAATAAAAAAGGATCCACGATTATTTAAATGGAAAAGGATTTACAAACTACCGAGAAAGATTCTCCAAAATCCGTAGTAGTGATTACCAGGTCCATCAGTAACTAGTTGGACGAGTCAAACTGGAATCCATCGTTAGAAGAGGCGATCCCTGCAAAACCGCAATCGAAAAGGACCAGGAAACGCAAGTCCTCCAACAAAAAACGGAATCATAATGCTGCGCATTCCATTTCTAGGAAAACTCGACTATATATTGTTATCTGCCTAGCGTTGCTCATTGTTATTGCGATCATTGCCATTGCCCTCTATAAGGCGGTGACCAAATATTCTTGCAATCTCTTCGGTGAATCCTATGCTCGGAGTACGCTCTATCACGATTTCAATGAGTAGATGTGGAAGACTTGAATAGATTGCAATCCTGTGGCTCTTTGAAAGTGCTGCACTTTGTTGGAAAGGAGTGGAAGGACTTGGTTGTCCTGCGAGATACGTTCCAGTATGTGGAGACAGTCACATTATCGAGTTTTCTTTCTAGTGCATCTTTACTTTAGTTGATGCTGAACTTGCTTCTCTGGAGACGATCACACTCCAAGAAGGTGCCTTTTCGCATGTATCTACGCTTGAAATCGATTCTCTTGCTTCACTGAAGTCACTTCACTTGGAGGGTGAAAACTTGGTGGACATTTCTCTGCTGCATCTCCATTGTGTGAATACTGATTTCCTATCACTCTAGTGCCTCGTTTGCAGACTCTTCTTGTCGGAAATTCCTCGCTTGTAAAGGCTTCCATCGTGCTCGAAACACCTCGACTCACCACGATTTCCATAGGCAGTCATGTCGCACAGGAAAGCGCCGTGTGGTCCATCGGTTCGTCTGTCTGCAGCGGTTCATGTGTAGACGCAGAGCAATTGACCTCCATCGAAGTGGGCACGGCATCGTTCACTGCACTTTCCTCCTTCTCATTGAACCAGACATCGCTACAGACTCTTGTAATTGGCTCCGATTCCTTCACAAAAGCCGCTCTGAACATTCAGTCGGCAACGCAGTTGGCTTCGGTTGAGATCGGTGATCGCGTTGGGGAGAATGGCTCCTTGGAGCTGCGGCAGTGTAGGATTTCTACAGTCATTCGATCTAGTGCCGGCGCTGAGGTCGCTCTCGATCGGAAAGAATTGCTTTGGAGCGAATGAAGAGTTCATTCTTGATGGTTATGATTTGGTAAACTGATCATCGTAGACTTTTCCAACCTCATTGTTTTCAATGTCACGGGTCCTTCTTTTGAACATGTGAAGAAATTGTCGCTGAGCAGTAGCCGTTCTTGCCTCATTAACAAAAGACTTGAAGTTGTCTGCGTTGTCGTTCTCTGGAGATCAGTTTACAGCCCTCCAACACCTGACGATTACTTCACTTCCTCTTCTGAGTCAACTCGTATTTGATGGAGCTTCGCTTCCACAAGTGACGGAGCTCAATCTCAATCGTATGTGGTATTCCTCTCTTCTTGTCAGAACTCCCCTCTCTCCAATCAGTCTTGTTTGGACAGGGTGCATGTAGTCATGTCCAACGCATGGATCTAGTCGGATTTCCCTCATTAGAGGAGGTTTACGTCGAAATGGATGCATTATCTGCGATGAAGTCACTGGAAATAAGTTCGTTGCCCAAATTGAATTCGTTTCGTATGATTGCTTCAAATTCAAGTTTAATTCAAATCTCTATTCAGGGTGGGGAATCGTGCGATGACTAAAATCTAGATGTTCCCGTGATGGAGCAGTTCACGATTGATGATGCTATTTCTGAAGATTCAGCATTTATTGTGAGAAGTGGGAGTGATGGCATCTCTAGATTGTAGATCTCTTTTCCTTGGATTCACTCGAAGTTCATGGTGCAACCAGTCCTGCATTCGAGAGACTGGTGGTGTCGAGTGAACTTCTTTCGATTGTATCACTGATAGATTGTTTCATTCGCGTTCTTATCTTCGGCAACATGACAGATGCAGATTTGTTCTCGAATGTGATTCAAGCGAAGTTTTTGAACCTCTGGAACCTTCAAACTCTCTCTGTTGCTGGACACTCGCTCGGAAAAGTGCGCTCATTTGTCTTTGCTCAATCACCTCTTAAAGTGGTTACAATGGGTCCTGAGAGTCTGTTGAAAGTGGAGACACTGAATCTTGGTGGTAATAGCAAGAATAGGGTTCTATAATAGATACTCGTTATCTTCGAAGTTTCGAAGTTGGAGAAGCAGCATTGCAAAGACTGAACAGTTTTGAACTCGATGGCTGCAGTCAGCTGCAGAGTGTGGTAATCGGAGATAATGCATTGCCTCAAGCTCTCCGTTTTATCTTGAGGAATGCGAGTAGTCTACACTCACTGAACATTGGAAGCGGAGCCTTTTCGCAAGGTGAACAGTTCGTGATCGATCCTCCTGAGCAACTCATTGATTTTACGATTGGAGATGGAGTCATGCAACAAGCCAAGGAACTGAATCTGCAAAGTAAGCGACGACCAATTGGCTCTCCTCTAGAAGCTACAATGTTGAAGATTTTCTCGGTTGGCGACCAGTCATTTACCCACGTTCGATCACTCCTGTTGGAGAGTATTTCATAGTGATTTCTTCGAATGTAGCCGATCAGCTCACTTCCTTCACTGCAGGTCATGATTGCTTTGTACAGACATCAATGCCTTCTCTTCGCGACAATGTTTTCCTCACCATCCTCTCCCTTGGTAATAATACCTTTTCACTCACAACAGATCCGCTTGAGATTGAAGGTAGGCTGTTGAACCTTCTACTATTTAGATTTCTACAGACTCACCACTCTTTTCATCGGAAGAAGAGCCTTGGGGTTTGCCTCTTCGCTTCGTATAGAAGGTAGGGTTCAGTTGAACTCAGCATGTAGATTGTCCACAACTCGAATCGATCTCACTGATGGGTGACAATATGATGAATAGCAAGGAACTTGTTCTTTCCGGTTTGTCATTTACAAGAGATCGAATGTAGATATTCCAAAGCTATCACGCTTGATAATTGTAGGAGGCGACAACACCTCATTTGTTAAAACAACGAGTCTTCAGTTTGATGGATATGACTGGGCATCCAGGCTTGAATTTTTATTCCTTGGTGATCATGTTCTGCCGCTCGTTAAGTTGGTCTCTTTCACAAATTTGAAGCTCCTTAACACACTCCATTTGGGCTCTTTATTTGCACAGTACTGCGAAGAATTCAGCTTGAACAATGTGCCGAATTTGGAAACAATCTACTTTGGGAAAGGAGCTCTGCGATCGCTTCCAACGTTCCATCTGGAGAACTTCCCTGAACTGAAAGAAGTGACGTTTGGAAAGGAAGCTCTGGAGCGTTCTCGGGAGTTTGTCGCGAATAACAATCCCAAATTGTCTCGCTTGATGTTTGGAATGGACTGTTTTCAAAAGGGCGAATTGTTCCTTCTTGCAAATTTGAATCAGCTTTCCTCGCTGAGGATCAGTGATCCTTCTGATTCTTCCTCCTCTTCCTTTGCGGGTGTACAGAATCTCGTGATTGAAGGTATGTTTCTACAAGTGTTGCTATTCAGACTTGCCCATGCTGAGCGATCTCTACATTGGGGAAGGAGCTTTCTCTGCATCGGTCAATCTCACACTTTCCAGTATCACTATGCTATTGGTTTTCATTAGATCTTCCCTCACTTTCATCCTTGGATCATTTGCATTCTCTCTTCCCTCTTGTCACTTCACTTCAGTTGAACCGTATCTTTTCTCCTCTTTCCGAATATAGAACTCTCTGGATTGGAGCGTCTTACGTTCAGTAGTGATTCTTTCGCTGCATTGCCAGAACTCACACTCAATCTCCCACTTCTGCGTACACTTACTGCAGAGTCGAGTAGCTTGGGAAAGCTGAAAACACTGGAAATGAAGCTTCCTAATTTGGAAATCATTGACGCCAAGCATGGAGCCATGTACTTTTTGGAAGACTTAGAGATCACAGGTGGGTATGCGATCTGGTATTCATCGTAGGAATGACCCATTTCAAAGCTATTCTGACAGAGGACAGTGCCTTCTATGATACAAATCTCTACATCCATGGTAGAATTGTCCTTGAGAACTGAGTGTAGACATGCCCAACTTTACTGGATTCTCTCAGTGGTGTCAATCTCGTTATAACTTCCTTGGCTATGTGAAACTGGAGAGTACTTCTGTCATCATCTGCTTTTGTAGATCTCTATCTATCCCAGCTGTTGTTCCCCAACGAAATACTGTACAACCCGCACGAACTGATATTGATAAGTACACTTTTGCCACAAGTTCGATTGCAGATCTTCCGGAACTCGAGGAAATCACATTTGGATGGAATTCAATGGCGCAACTGAATAGTTTGAACTTTACTATGCTTCCCAAGCTGAAGAGAATAACATCTCTTTCTGGTTTACAGAGGAGAGACACGATCCCATCGAACTGGGGAACAATGGTTCTTGAAAACCTTCCAGAACTCCAGGAGGTTCATCTCCAAGGAAACTCGCTCATGAACTTTGATGCTATGGAGCTGCGAAGCCTTCCTAAGCTGGAGTGCTTTATTTTTGAAGTACAGGAGAAGAGTTTTATGTATTCATTGAAGTTCAACAGTTGTTTTCATGCTCCTCTGTTATTAAAGATCTGCCTTCTTTTACAAGTCTTATCATCGACAAAGGGATGGCTACAGATCTAAGGTCTCTGACTCTCACAGGTACGAAAATACATTCAGTACAATACAGACGTTCCTAAACTCGCCTCAATTACTCTGGGTACCAATGTGATGAAGACTGTCAAATCGTTCAGTCTTGAGGGTAGCATTCAGTCATCAATTGACCAAAGACTTGCCTGGTTTGGAAGAAGTGATATTCCGCAGCGGTGCATTGGATAAAGTGGAGGATCTGACATTCCGAAGTGGGTCTTGAGTAGAAGAATCATCGATAGATCTTCCTCTCTTATCGACCATGCTGTGGGAACGACACATCTTCTTTGGTAAGGTCGCTCGATTCGAAAGTGATTCTTAATTACTGAACGAATGGTAGATACACCACACATGACGAACATGACGATGATTAGCAGCGGACTTGATTCTGTGGATCGCATCGAGCTACGAAGTAGTGATATGCGCAAAATTCGATGTAGATCAGAGCTGGAATTCACTGCTATTTCCTTCTCTCTCCTTCCAGACATCGAATGAGTTAGTTATTGAGAGTGGGTCACAGGAGGTGGTAACAACAAGATTCTCCCAATCTGGAATCAGTAGAGTTCGGTTACTTGTCTTTCTCTGCAGGAAGACAGCTAAGCTTAAATAGTGACACACGCTCGAAGTGTAATCAGTAGACTTGCCCATGTTGCGGGATATCACAGTGGCGGATGGAAAAGAAGCACCCTACTCGGATGGTTCGTTCCGGTTAATGGACACACTGGAAATCCGAGCACTTCCTAAATTGGAGAGGGTTCAGTTCGGAATCTTCAACTTCTTGCAAGCGAAGAATGTGGTGCTCGAAGCACTTCCAGAGTTGACATCGTTCTCGATTGCGAATAACACGATGACGAAGGTAACTGAAATGACTCTAAACTGCATCCCCAAACTAGAAACGATTGAGTCTATTGGTTCTGCATTATCGCATCTGGAGACTCTGCGTTATCGCAACATCACCGATCCTCTCTATCAGGAATGGTGCCTGTCCAGTAGAACGGAATGTCAGGAACTTTGTCCTTTTTGTTTCACACAATTTGAACAAACAATACAATATAACCTCACTTTCTCATACATAGAAGTCTTAAACCAGACCATATCACTTCGAATCGCATTCTCAAGGATTCCACACGCACGCTCCGACTTGGTCATGCGCTCTCGTGGCCACCCTTTCGTGAACGTGCTGTTCCGATCCGTATAGTAAATAGACCCAAACGGATACATTCCATTCCTCATAAACGACGTTTCCACTCCACTAAACCCAGTATTGATCATCCAGTGGCAGGGACACATTTTACCGCGAACAGCTGTCTCTCGAGCGCACGTACTACTTTCCCCGTTCGTGGAACAGTACATTCTTCCGCACAATAGACACATGTACGGCAGCTGCACATCCTTTACACATTTGGCACACTTGGCACAGTGCTCGCACTGCTCGTTTTCCTCTCCATTCGAGTGCTATGCATGACTTCCTTGCCTTACTCCTACGAAATGATGACACAGCGAATTAACTGCTCGAATATCCTCAGGCAACGGCAACACAAGAGAGCAGTCCTGAAGAAGCACAGGAACGAAAAAGTGGGCCTTCTCTGCTCGAGGATACACCGAGTCGGCTAGGTGGAGTCGCAAGAATGTTGTTCGCAACGCTTCCAAACTCTGGTCAGAAAACAGTCGTTCTTTCGCATTTGACAAAATAGTACTGAATTCTAGAACAGGTGGGAGGTTTAGATAGCGACGCAATTCTTCAAAATTCGCAGGCATAATAAAGCGAGACTCCGTCGTGTGATCAGAGAGGATGAACAGGAGAATCACTACATATCAGCAACACAGCCAAAAACCGACCGCATTTTCGTAAGTAGATGATCAGCATCTCCTCTAAGGTCTTTAGGTACTACTTATCAGCTTCAGTGAGAAACTTTACTCCTTGCGAGAGCAACATCTTTGCAAGCTTTTCCTCATAACCGACGATGCAGTTTGCAAATTCAGCTGCTTTTATGGAATCCATGGTGTGGATCAAGTCCAAAAGCTCGCCTGAAATGTTGCCAAAGTCGGGTATTTGCTCGCACGGGACCTTTTTGTTATAAATAACAATCTGAAGGGCGAAAACTGCATACTGGATCGCGATAACATAGAATCGCGGGATTAGAGAAGTAGCAGAAATCAGGTATCGATCCAAGAGTGTCAAATCTACATCGCAATTCCCTCCAAAAAGTACTCGCTTCATCCACTTCTTTCGGATCTTGATTCAGCAACGTATCTACCAAGCCTTGAAACGGTTCCAATGAGATTCCCACTGTATTATGGCCGCAGAACATTTGGGCTCCTGCAGGAATGACAAGAGGCATTAAACAGTCAAGAATGCAGGACACAATTTTGGAACGTAACTCCATTTGGTGGAGTCGCAGAGGGGTGATTACCACATTTAGTTCCCGAAGCTTGTCTGCAGATGTTTGAGTTCGTTGATACAATTTCTCCACCAGCGACTTCTCAACAACCTTCAACTCTTCCACCAGAGAACGCAACGCCTCCAAGTGTGTGAAATCACCATGAGAATTAGCAGTGGTAATAGACTTGTCACATCCTCGAAGGAGGTCAGCAGGAAGGGGAGTTCGAGCAGAGGAAGATTCGTCGCTGATAAGTATGGAATCTATAAGTTGTAGGATATAAGAGACATTATGAATAAAGATCGAACAGGAGGCGTCATAGGAAGGGGCAAATGCTGAGTTGGAAAGAGTATTCATGAGGCACGTAAAAGGATTAACAAGGGGTCGATAGGACGGAGTGAAGGTAGGTAGAGGATCGAGAATCTTCTCGTTAAGGTCAAATAAAGAAGGTGGAGTAGTAGAAGAAGGAAGTATAGGAGGAGAAGGGAATATAGGGGGAGGAGGAGAAGGAGGAGAAGGAGGAGATAGAGAAGATAGAGGAGAAGGACGAGAAGGAGGAGAAGGAGGAGAAGAAAGTATAGGAGGAAAAGGAAGTATAGAAGGAGGAATACCAGAAAAAGACATTGAGTCTGATGAAGCGACTGAAGGATTGGATTGATGACTGTTAGTACTTGTATGTGATGTAGTACTGCGAACATCGCTACGACTATCATCTCCATCCTCTTGTTCTTCACTTTCACTGTTACTGGTTATACTCTCCTCATTCTCAGCATTGATAGATTCATTTTCACTGTTTTCGGTGGTATTTATATTATCCTCGTTTTCAATATGATTCCGAACAATACCATTCTCATTTTCATCGTTGCTACTGTTGCTTTCACTCTCATTCTCATTCTCATTCTCATTCTCATTCTCATTCTCATTCTCACTACTACTAGCATGAACATGCCGAAAGAAATGAAGTGTATATGCTCCAACATTCTCCAATCTTCCCTCTACAGTAATAGAATACTCCGACTCCTCCTCACTACTATCCTCTCGACTCAACTCGTCAATTACATCCTGACAATTGATCCGTCCTTCACTCAAAACCACCTCATGTCCATTCTCCAAGCGGATAATCTCCTGCTGCACAGAACTCTTGAACAGCTCATTCACCGATGGCAATTTCCAGCCATCGAAGAGTGCCGAATCCTTCCCAATAGCGTTATAATGGAAGATACTCAACATGAAACGTACCAACTCCAGTTCTGCAGACGAGTATACACGCAGAGGGGTACTGAGACAGCTCATATGGTATCCCTGGTGCTCCAGAAGGTCATCCACGCCCTGTTCAAAGGCTTTATGTGCACCTGGCAAGATCTGCTGGAAACAGGTCCACGAGGAAAGAATGCTGGTGGGAGCAAAGAGAGGCTGCTTGGTATTCATGATTACCGTACGGAGAATGTCGGATAAGAAGTACTGCTGCAGCGTTGTGATGGCGCGGTTATCCAACACCGCATGCTCGCCCTCATACTTACTCACATAGGGGGTGGCTTGGATATCTATACATAACCTCATCTGAACAGTCCTACGATACTCGCTGTAACGCGATGCAGACTCGACGGCATCGATGGATGCTTTGAGAATACCCCAGAGAGCCTGCTACAGATCAGTTGTGCAGTAGAAATGTACACTCGAGCCACTCTTGTCATGACTAATGATTGAACTGATGTGCGTGACTTGGCGACTCAGGAGATGATTCTGAGCCAATGACTCTTTCAATACGCTGATAGGAGTATCAGAAGTCCACCAATGATCCTACAATGAACAAAGAGGGACAGCCTTACGAGCTCTCGATCCCCTTGCTTCATATTCTCAATCGAGCGCACCTTGGACCACAGAGAGTCGTTGATCGAAGCAGGGTTGAACAGTGCCTCTCCGAGTGTCCGTCTCCGCCACTCTCGGTTGATTAACGAAGACGTTAGGATGAAGAGACCTGTATTCTCAATACGACGGCAAACAGGACAGAAGAAATAGCCACTCTCCAGGTTTGAAGACGTGTTTTCGATCAGTTTTATCAGACAGCTGTGATGCACCATGTGAGAACAGGAAGACATAGCCGAATTCGTAATGTTCTGTGAGGGGAAGAGAGCAGATGTGTACACCGCTGCAAGGAGGTCACACACAGCAGTCTGATGCTTGCGTGACTCTAGCAACCGACTCACTACATCGAAGAGGAATGACATGAATACGGTATTCACTCTGCTGCTGTAGTGTGGCATCTTTGGGACAAACAGGATCCACAAAAATCCCCTGCATCATCTCGGACACTAGAGTGAAGGACACAATGAATAAATACAGGCAACAGTGCTCGTATTCAAATGGCAGAGGAGAACAGGAGTGTCATCTACACTATTCACATGGGTCTCGTGACACAGGCTGCACGAAAAGGGAGGAGCAAGATCAACCACTTCTTCACTACTCACTGCCTCTTCCACCGAATCCGATTCATCCGAATCATACATGGACAAGAAGTTGTCAAGCTTTGAATTGATGCTATCCAATGCAGCATTCGGAGTCGCACTTGATACTGGAGACACGTCCATCTCATTGCTATGACGATAGGAAAGAATCTGGTTCACTATCTGTGCATCTCGCTCCACGTTCTCACGCACACACTTCTTTAGAGTAAACTCAACGCTTTCCTTTAGGTCAGGTGGAAGTCTCTCATGATGATAGATGAATCCCAGCAGCTATGCGTCACCTCACAGAACAGCCACTACCTCTACAATATTGCAAGGCAATCGGTAACACACACGATGCCCCTCATGAACTTCAGTGCCCAGTAAATTCGACCAGAGAAGAGAGGGCACGTCGATCGAGTTAAGATGAGCTTCAGGAACAGGTTTTGCAGGCCACTCGTTCAGAGTATTGAAATGGATAAAATGCCCGGTGTCTACATAATACGAACTAAAAAGAAAAACGATAGCTTGTCGTTGGCTCGTCTCCTTTACACAGCATCATGGTCTGGATCAAATAGAGCAAACACTCAAGCAACTTGGGATCCTGGATATTGTTCAAGTACAGTCGTTGCAGCATGGAATACACAAACGATACCATGAACTCGCTTCCGAGGAGACGGTGCGGCAACACACTACATTACACCTACATTCCACTCCTACTGAAGAACGTCCTCTTTCTGCAACGGAGTCACGTTGAAGAACTTGCTGTGTAGTCGGTCCTTTAGATACTCGATGCGCCGAGTCAATACCAAGAAATCACAGTATCCAGTGAACACGTTTACATTTTTCAGCTCACTTTCCTTCAGTCGATACGTTGCCTCCATCAGATCTGTGTCAAACTTGCTTTCCGCTAAGTTATTCAACGCGTCGATTTCAAGCAGAGTATTCTCGTTGAGTGTATGGATTGAACCGGAAATCTCTCCCATTGTGAGATCCTCCACATTCAGCAAAGCCAAACGCGTGTCGTTGAGTATTGTCTTCTACAGATAGACAGGAAAACAATCGATTACACGAAGATCATGGGTCACATACTCACGGTCGTAGACAAGAGCAATAAACAGAATCACTAGATAGCTCGTCATCAGGTGGATACCCACAGAAGCCTCCTCCTCGTCATTCAACTCGATGTTCACCTTATAGAGGAACATATGAGCCATGTTGAGCAGCACCACATCGATCGGCAACATCATCATAGCGACTTGGATGCCAAACACTGCACGGTGAATCGTGGACGGTTCGTCATAGTAGTACGAGTTAAGAGTCAGCAACATTCGATGTACTTTCTGGAATCGAACACTCCCCAGACTGTATATGAAAAAGTGGGCTGCGAGCAGCCGCACCGAGTTTTGATGAATGATGTCGATCAGCATCTTCTCATCGGAATTGAGCTTCTGAGCCAAAGAGTTGGAAGGGTGATGCATCAACAACAGGTTAAAACAGTCCAGAATGTAGTGATCAACGCAGTGGAAGATGAACAACCCGCTCTGATAATCAAAATGGCCCTCCGATTGTCCATTCACATTCACAGCAATCGTATCGTCGCAATAGGAACCATCCTGTTCGTAGTACTCCAGGATTCGATCCATGTTCTTCAGCATAAAACGTTCTGCCTGCTCCACAGAATAGCCAGAGACTACTGTATTCAAGAATTGGAACAAGCTGTAAAAGAACGAACTCATGCTCTGCATAATAAACAGTGAGTCCGTCGGCGTATTGTCATAACTGTCACTATGCCATGGGACCAGCCCAGAACACTAAATCACAGCCTGCTCTCTCTCCTACCTGCATCGTCGTCATCAGATCCACTAGCTCATCACATGGAATCAGAACGTCGTCCACAGTATTGAATAAAACAATGAGGTATTGGTCGGCGTCCTGTGAAATGGTTAACAAGCACATCAGCGTTTGCCAGACGAGCTCACGGACTTGTATGGGCATGTAGAGTAAGTAGGACTCACGTGTGTACAGCTTATAGACGTTGTTCATTAAATAAGTGCATATCTTTAAGTAGTTCTTGAAAAACTCCCCAAATCGCTCGTGATGATACAAAGAGCTTTCTGCACTCACAAATCATTCATATTGGTACCTGAATGGAAAAACTGACAGTGAAGAGAAGAGAGGAACTGATTATATCCAGTACAAAGAAATCGATTCGGGTCGCCTTCTTCATTCGGTCTAGGAACTTGGGATAAGATGCGTGCCAACTCCTCCATGAAGTGCTGAGTCAACTCATTGATCTGCCTATTCGTATTCACGTCGTTTTCATCCAATTCTACGACTCATTCCCAACGCATTCCGCTACCAATTGATTCCGGATCGACTTCCTCGTGACGTATCTCACTTTGTTCCCGAGCAATTCGATTTCGAACTTCTGTTGTGGCCAACTCAATCGCAAATCGCTCCTGGTTGAAATGGAGCTGTGCTTGTCGATCGGACAATCGATCATGTTTCGCCTGTTCTACAGAGAGGTTCATTGTCATCTTGCTGAACGTATCGCTAATCAGCAATGGTAGCTCCTCCATGTAAACCACGACAACCCACTCCTTGAAGACACTATCGAACAGCAGTGTTAACAAAAAATAGGTGAAGGGGTCCTACAATAAATCACATAACAAACCATAACAGCATTCGACGAGAGAACAATCTCACGAATCATGATACTCGTCAAGTTTGTCGTCTGATATTTGGGATCCGATGATATGAAAGACGGGAGATCTGAGTGCAGAGAACGCACTCTACGAACGATGTCTGATTGACTGTAGGTCTCCCGCATGCAGTTGCACACCAGTCGGAGAGTAGCTTGATTCTGATCTGCCCAATACTTGATAAACTCGATAAGGTGGACAAACTATGCATCACACAAGATCGGTATCATAACAAAGTTTTGCTTAAATGGACAATTGATCGAGTCAAAGAGAGTGAGCAGCAACAGAAGGGAGCACTGGATGACATCCAAGGCTCGTCTACGATCTCTACACATCATCCATCTCAGAGAAACCAACTCTGCTGCCATCAGAAGGTCACTGTCAGGCACATACTTGGCGTTTTGATGCTTCTTGCACCACCCTTCACGACACCACGATTCTGCATCGCCACAGTCGCAGCATCCTCCGCATGAGCTGTCATACCGCTTGAAGTGGTGTCCCTAGGTGATTACCCATCCGCAGATGTACCTCATGATTTCCTGACTCAAAACATTCTGCGCAAAGACAACTAGACTCTCCCGTAGAGCAATCACTGCAACGATAGAGCACAGAGTTTTCGGAAAAAACAACATGGCAGCGTTGGTGTGGAGGTAGCGTATCGTTTAGCCTTTTGATGTAGTCTTCATAGTCTTGTCCATTTGCCAGAATACTTTTGAATAACTAGAATGAAAACGGACACCTTCCCTTACTTGTATAATATCTTCATAACGATCATAAAATGAAGGCTGATCAGGGTCAGTAGCAAAGAACCCGGAAAGACCTTGAATTAGGATGTCCAGACCAGGGCTTCCGGATGCGACTGCTTCGTTATACAATCGATTTATTTTGGAGCAAGTTGTGGGAAAATCGGACATAGGTCTTTGTAAAAAGATAATCTAGTAACTATAGTTTGGGAATGTTGTTCTGGTAACAGTATAACGATAAAACTAAAATACAACAGTCATGATAACAAACAAGTTCAGGCGTAAACAAACCGCACTACTCTAAACGATGGGACTTCAAAAATGCCTCGAGTTCACCCTACATAGCAACGGCAAAAAAAGAGTACCTCTTCAAGAACGAGGCGAATATTCAATGAACAGCTCGGACAAGTAGCTATGTACTCCCCATTCTTCAAATCATCCTGCAAGCTCATAACTTTGCCAAACAACTACAATATAAAAAGTAAATGTATCTCCGCAAGGACAGGGATAAGTGAAACACAGATCTTCCTGAACAAAGGATAAAACACTCAATGTGACTTCTTCATAAATTACGATCGCAGACATCAACGCGACTCTGAAAACAAAAAACCTTCAAAGTCCAAAAAAGAATTCAATAAACATATAGAAACCATTCCTACACATATTCTAGAAAACTGATTGGATACGGCGTTTCAGCCGTTGGTTTCATTCCCCACTATCATATACTATCATTTTTTTGTTATTGAAAGTTAATAGTCGTCAGAATTATGGATTCTGTCGTCTCATACACTAATCAGATCAGCGAAGAGGACCAGAAGCGTCGTTCTTTTATGAATCAATCTTCGATTCATTCCTTCAATCACACTTCGAAGAAGGACCGGATCATTCGTATTACGAATGGACGCATTTTTAGAGAGGGAAAGGTAGTGTTCATAGTGTTTTCTTATCAGTAGATCGAACTAGGCGATCTGTGGGTTCGCAACGGAAAGATTCTGGATCCTCAGAGCTATTTTTACAGTCGCGTGAACTCAAACGAGGTCTATGCCGATGAAGTGATCGATGCGAAAAACCGCATCGTATGTCCAGGGTTCATTGATATTCAAATCAATGGAGCTTTTGGGTACGACTTTAGCGACCCCAAGATCACACCAGAACAAATCAACCACGTTTGCCGAAACCTGTTGTCCTCCGGATGCACTGCCATCTGTCCTACGATCATCACGTCTTCCTTCGAGACCTACCATCGAAACCTGCAGCTGTTTGCCTACCGTGAGGGTTCTGTGGAGAACGGCTGTGCCATCCTCGGCGCCCATTGCGAAGGTCCCTTCATCTCGCCCCAGCGTTCTGGTGCACATCCTCCCGAGTACATCTGCGAGCCCTCCAAGGGTGCTCAGTCCGTGGTCGAGTGCTACGGCGACATCTCCAACGTGAAGGTGGTGACGCTGGCACCGGAGCTGGAGGGCGCTCTGGACGCCATTCGCTACCTGTGCGACAAGAACATCACCGTGTCGATGGGTCACACTGCCGCCCACATCAACCAGGCGATCGATGGAGTGACCGCAGGAGCGTCTCTAATGACACACCTGTTCAACGCGATGACTCCCTTCCATCACCGCGACCCTGGCATGATCGGCGTGCTGGGAATGCCCACCGAGGACTCGCCCTACTACTCCATCATCGTCGATGGCATCCACTCGCACCCTTTCGCTGTCCGTTTCGCTTGGAAGGCCAACGGGTCGCACTGCGTGCTGATCACCGATGCGATGGCCGCCGCTGGCCTGCCTGACGGGCACTACAAGCTGGGCAAGCAGAACGTGGTGGTGGCGAACAACAAAGCTGTGCTGGAGGAGAACCACGACACGCTGGCCGGATCGATCGTGCACATCGACGCCTGTGTGAAGAACTACGTCAAGTTTACGGGATGCACCAGAGAGGAGGCGCTGCGTAATGCGACTAGCAATCCTGCCCACGTTATCCATTTGGATCATAAGAAGGGAGCTTTGGAAGCGAACATGGACGCTGATTTCCTGTTTTTAGATGATGATCTGAATGTGCTGGCAACGTTCATTGGTGGTGAATTGGCCTGGAGCAAGGAGGGAGTCCAGATATAAGTTGTTTTAGATTGCCACTCGCTTAGTGTTTGTTTTGAAATGTTTTTTGGGAGACGATGGAGCTGCCAGCTCCTGACTCGAGGAGTAGCGTCTTCCCTTCGAAATGTCACCATTGTAAATCGAAAAGAAACTGCCGAGCAAGTACTAGAAAAGGTATGTGTAATTATCTACTTGTTCACTTTTCTAGCTATATGCACTAAAAGACGAGTATCACGCAATCGACACAGAAGTAACTGATGTGGACATGGAAAGGTCTCCAATAGGTAGACATCATTTTGTCAAATACATTATGCTATAGGAAATGGAAAAGTGATATGTGCTTCTATCTATTGTGGCCCAAAGTACAATTTTGGCAGCGGATCGAGGATCTGGATTGACAACTTGGACGAGGCGCAAGGAACCCTCCAGTACTTCAAGGACTATCTACAAGATCCTTCCATAAAGAAAGTGTTTCACAATTACAGCTTCGACTACCACGAGATCCAGAACGAGGGGATTCGGATTCAGGGTTTTTCCTGTGACACAATGCACATGGCCCGTCTCTGGGAGTCTTCTCGTGTCGGTAAGGGTTCCTATTCCCTCGAGAGTCTCTCCGAAGAGCTCTATCTTCGGAAGCGTCCCTACAAAGAGATCTTTGGGAAGCCTCATATCAAGCGAGATGGTTCCGCGGGGAAGATCATCGAGGTTCCTCCAGTCACTGTAACTCTCTCCTCTCTCTCTAGTGCATAGGCTCTTCAGCGAAACCCCGATACACGTGCCAGCTGGATAGAGTATTCCGCATTTGATGCAGAGGCCACGTGGCATGTCCGAAGAGAGCTTGAACAACTGCTGCGCGAGATGTACTGGTCTGATGAAAACGTCGACGGAAAGATGGTGGAACGCTCCATGTGGGACTTCTATCAACGCTATTACCGCGATTTTGGTCAACTCCTCGTGAATATGGAAAACCGCGGGATTCACGTATTCACTGGAAAGGAGTTTCACGCCAAGATTGATGTCGAAAAGCATCTTCCAGAGATCGAGAAAGAGGCACGCGCTTCTCTTGAGAGGTCACGTGAGCAGTTTCTGTCATGGGCAGTTTCGGAAGGGGGTGATGACATGCGTTATATGAATGTAAACAGTACGGCACAAATCCAGCAGTTTTTGTTCGCACCCGGTTTTCTCCCTTCTCTCTTCTCATCTCTAGTTCCCGCCAAGAAGGGGAGAGAAGGACTCCCGAGGGAAAAGATCTTCCAAGTAGAAAATACGACTGGGTACATCGAACCGGGGAAAAAACGACCTTTGAAAAACCGACCCATCAAAATCCAGGGGTTGGGAATTCCACCAATCAGCTACACAGAAAAAGGACTTCCACAGTGCAATGCAGCGACTATCACAGAATTGGCAGGAAAGTGTGAAGATGAAGATCCCGCGAACTGGGTTTTCGGCAAAGCATATGAAGCTCTCGGAGGCGGAGACCGCGGGAAAACTGCCTGTTTGGCGTTGACCGCACTAAGTGTGATAGATGATGAGAGTGAATGGTAGGTCATGTGAGTTCGATCGAAACGATGCTAAATACGTTCATCATTCCTCTGCAGCAGCTGGCCGATGCAGAGTCTCGCGTTCATTGCTCGTTGAATCTAAACACAGAAACAGGTCGTCTGTCGTCGCGCAATCCAAATCTTCAAAACCAACCTGCTTTGGAAAAAGACGTGTATTTTATTCGGAAAGCATTTATGGCGAAAAAAGGCCATATTTTGCTAGTGAGTGATTATGGTCAATTAGAGCTGCGCGTCTTGGCCCATATGACAAAATGCAAAGCGATGATTGAAGCATTTCGTCTTGGAGGCGATTTCCATAGTCGAACAGCACTAAGCATGTATGACTATATTAAGGACGACGTGAATAATGGCACTTGTCTGTTAGAGTGGGACAATTCGAAGGGAGTGCCTCCAGCACCCTTGTTAAAGCACAAATATGCAAGCGAACGACGCCGAGCGAAGATCCTTAATTTCTCATTAGCGTAGTGATGGGGTGTGTATGTTAGATAGGTACGGGAAAACAGTCCACGGCTTGCAGAAAGACTTTGGAGTGTCGCTGGAGGAAGCAAAGGATGTGTTGGACAGATGGTATCGCGAAAGACCTGAAGTGAAAGAATGGCAGGAAGAAACCATTCGTACTGCGAAGGAAACGGGATATACACGGACTCTGATGGGGAGGTATCGACCTCTGCCCGATATCAACTCAAAGAATAAGTGGAAAGAGGGTCACATGTGCAGAGCTGCAATCAATACGCCCATTCAAGGAGGAGCCGCAGACATTGTGATGATGGCTATGCTGAAGATTGAAAAGGATGAGCGACTGAAACGATTAGGATTCGAAATGCTGTTACAGATTCATGATGGTGTGGATTTGAAAGGGACATGACAAATAGAAGTGATTCTGGAAGGACCTGAGGAGAATGTGGAGGAAGCAAAACAATATCTGATCGAAGATATGATGCACCCATTCACGCACCCTCTTCTAGTGGATTTAGTGGTGGACTGCAACGCAGCACCGAGTTGGTATGAAGCGAAATAGTCTGTTTGTAACAAGCATCACAAAACGGGAGGACAGGAAGACATTTCCACTCGTCGTCAATCGTCCATGTATCCTTCACTGCTTCGAATTTTTGGATATGTGCTAAGCCCACGTTGAATCCCGGCTGGATATTCACTATTTTTCCGATCGCCTGTCCTTTCTCTCTCACCACAGACCCCACAGGTACTTTCGCATCTCCTTCGCATCGTATGTGACTTATCGGTATCTCCTTGCACACCTTCGCTGCAGAATAAGAGAGGTCATGCAATGAGTGTGTGGAAGGCATCAGCAGGAAGGGAATCAAGCGAGGAGGGTTCGGATGCTAGCATCGACTGAGTCAATCGTTCCTACGTTGTGCATGTATCCAGTGTATACTTCCTGTCCCACATAGCAGCCTTTCGTTTGGCTGATTGCCTGCAGTTTATCAAGATTGATTTGTCCGCAGTGCAGCGATTTTATACCATCATCACTATGAATCAATCTTGTTAAGAGTACGAACGAGCTCCACACCCCGTTTAGCACCTCGAATAACTTGTAAAGAGGCGAGTTCTCAGGGGAGGTTGACACATCTCTGAGTGAGAAAAAACACACGAGAAAACGAAGAATAGGAACGAAACACAGAAAACGAAGAAAAACGAGGATCTTTGAATTCCAGCTCCTTTCTGAGACTGGAAGCATTGTCTAATGTAGCAAACACTTTTAAGTCATCTCGCTTTTCGATCTTGACATCCATTCGAAGGACAGACATTTGTAGCAATCGTAGCACATCTACGATAAACCTCCGATCTACGGTAATACTTTCACAGTGAGCTGTGGGAATATCCATGTAGATATCAGTTGGTGAAACAAATGTGCAAAGAGCGTCTGAGAAGAGTTTACCCTGTGTACTTACTGTCACTCGCACCTCATACCTTAGGAGTGAGAAACACCGTGAACAAATTGGAAGCAGAAGGTTTCTCAAAGTTATTCGAAGATATCCCATGCAAAAAGGTACCTACGTCGCGTCCACTACCGGTTAGTGCATAGAAACAAACATATGTACCTCAGAGCAATTACCGAGCGATAAGCGAGTAAAGCTGTCTTTTTGCTGAGTTTAGAAGTTCTATATATGTACAGAATAGAAAAAAGGTAACAAAGACATGTTCAATGAAAGTATGGGGAAAAACATATTCAATGAAGATATGGGAAAAAACATGATTAATGAAAGTATGGGGAAAAACATGTTCAATGAAAGTATGGGAAAAGACAAAATGTATATAAAACAAACAAGACTGTCACTCTAATCACTCTTCTCATTCTAGACCTCACAGCAACATTTCTAAAACATACTACTAACAACTTTGGAACGATAGCCTTTTCATAAATCGTCATCGCCAACTACTTATCAATCTCCAAAACTAGCAGTACATTCACCTGCGGAATAAAGCAGAGAACCAAGAATATGAAACGAACCAAAGAGAAATAGGGAATCACAGAATGAACTAGACCCATAGAATCAAGTACACAAGAAAGAGCATATAGTATCCAATAAGTTAACCACTTTGGTTCTTCTTCAATCTTTCCTGCCTTTAGACTAGCGAAGGAAGCATATACAGGATAAGCGAATGTAATCACATTTCTACGGTCAAAACTATGTGAGATAGACTGTACCCAATAATATTCAGACCCAGAGAGAAGATCACTGCAAGAACAAGATTGACTCCAAGGACCAAAGCTATGTAGCATTTTCGAATCTTCAATTTCTCACTAATCACATCCGCATAAGCTAGACAACAATTGTCTCAATGAACGCGTACGCACAGAACTTAGCTGTTCATCCAGCTTTTTCATCTCCTCATCAAATAATCGCTTGTATTCCTCCATATAAAACGTACACTTAACAATTGTCTGAACAAACACAATAATCACTTTTTCGATAAAACCACATAGCCCACATGACCAGCTGATTCGCTTTTCTCAACAACATGATACATCTCTTCTAGTTCCTTCACATCACTGTGGTAACTAGCCAAATTTGTTCCCAGAGCGATTAAAATCGTTTTTGGATCCATCCACTTCAGCAATTTCGATCAAGAAAATTATCCACATCTCCAAAGGATATCTGTCTACCCACCTCGGCTCGACACGGACCGTTCAAAATCACCACATCGTAGTGAACTCTGCGATAGCAGTTGCGCACCCACGTTTTTGACTGCGTGAGATACCCATCCAATGGTATATTGATGTAGTCTCGCAGCTGACCGCATGTCGATTTTCGGACCGATTTTGGATCTGATCTAGTCCTAAAATACCATCGAAAATACAACGGATAAAAGAAGTATGTCTCATTCAAGCGATTTCTGGAACGCTGGGGCATCCTATTCGTTCACTTTTTCCCCTATTTTTACCCCACGCTATAATCGTGGAAAACCGCGAAACCTCCCAAACATTCATGAAACGCCCCAGGAGCCAGCTTTCCATCTCCATAATAGAGACAACCTACATCCTATTTTTGAACGAAACTCCCACTTTTCCCGCGCAAAAATCTCATATACTTCTGGTAATCCTCTTGTTCTATCACATCACTTCCATCATTTTTCACAGTCAACAGCAAACCGTTCACTTGCCGAATGAAACGCCAATCGCTATTTGAAACGCTTGTAGGAATCGATCTTCGTTTGAATTTAGCAACCCACGTATATCCAGAAATCGAGGGATTTTCGTTCCATTTCACATTCTCCACACTCTTCGCACGATTGCTTTGTTCTCCCGCCTTGTTTCCACGGGAATCTGTCATATGAACAGCACATACTAAGATTCAAAAATAGCCGCGATTTTTACCACTCTCTGTTACATCAATCAACTCTGCAGGACCGTTCCGAGGATCCTTCACATAGCTAACCAAATACCCGTCCACCGCGGTTCGTCCAACTACAATTCCTTTCATCGACTTTGTGTGGAAAGTTCCAGGAGTGAATATAAAATAGTCCTGAATTTCGGAATGACAAAAATACCTACAATTGCATTGCTCATGTAAGGTACATCTGTGGAGCAAAGAGTATCCAGTTGAGATGCAAATGCGGGTCCTGAATACAGGTGAGTGACGTTGACCCAAGGATAGTTTGTCCGACGACCGACGACCAGCACATGTTGGTGGAACAGTCCAGACTCGATATTGCGAAGAGTATCGTTCAGAACTTCCAAGAGTTGGGGAGAGAGAAGCACGTCACCATTCACGTAGCCGTAAAAGCTGCAAGAATAGGGCAGGTTCTCCAGCTTGGAAAAGAATGAACGAATGTAGGGAAGTCTAAAAGGGTTCGATTTGAAGTCGGAAATGCAGGTGACTCGAGGCTCCTTCTTGCAGTAGTCCAGATAGTAGTCTTCGTTCGTGAAAAGAATAGGGGAAACAAGGGGTCCTAATTCTAGCAAACCACGAAGCATATGTTGTTGAATGCGCATTCCCAGAGAATCCTATCATTTACAGAATACTACATAGTTCACACATTTCGAGTATGAAATGTCGTTCCTATGCACAGCAACTTGGAACTTGTAGAATTCTTTGAATTCATTTCGGTTCCTTGTTTCACATTATTTTTAATACTACCAACTGATACAAACCGATAAATCCGCTGTCTACATGGTTTATGCGTTCCACTCTACAAATACTGCTCAATAATACTGCTTCCTATTGCTGTAAGTTTTTTGCACGATAGTATCTACTATATAATCAATTCCTCCTGATTCCCACCAAAACATACATAGCGATGAAAAAACAGACGAATATCGGGCTGCTGTGATACACGCTCATTGTCTGACAACTATTGTGTTTTGTGCAATGATACAAAACAACTTCCTACCAACCAGTGATAACAATCCAGCGGATGAATACACCTGCACCTCGAAAGGACCCTATCCTAGCTATGTCTGACTGCTTTTTCACACAAACAAAACAATCTCCACAACAACTCTTCCTGTTTAGAACTTCATGTCATGAGGACGATCACCCTTGCGAAGATAGAATCTGGAGCAGAGATACTCTTTCATCATAGGAACCTTCTCAACGCACTGCATCATAGCTGCATCCACAGCCTCCTGATTCGCCTTCTTCTCATCCTCAGAAGGAGTACCCTTAAAGAAAGCATCATCAATGATAGCAGGAATCTTCACAGAGCCAATATCAACCTTTGTGCTAGTTGCAATAACATATGACTGATTCACACGGCACAGAGGCACTCTGTTGAGTTGCTGAGGACCTGCATGATCAACATCTCTCCAAAACCCCTACCAGAAACCAACAGAAGTCCAGAAGCGAGCTGCTTCAGGAACACAACACGCTTACCAGCAAAGCGTCCAGCCAAAATGATCAGGACAGTTCCAGGAGTAATCGTAGAACGCAGCTTCGTGGCCTTTGGCTTAACAGCACTAGGAGCCTCAATAGGGAAGAATTTTGGGACAGCCTTCGACATTTAATACCTCTACAAAGAATTAGAAACTCATCGAATTCTATTATTCCCAAACTCCTTCAAATGAAGAACGGATGCAATCAAAACAAAATCAAAATCTACTTACATCTGTGGAGATAATACTGATGATGAAACAACCAGAATGGAGTGATCCAATATACCCCCATCGTTATAACGATCATACTTGAATAAAATACTCGACTATCTACCTGGGGGGTGCCATACTTAGATTTATATTTCCGTATTGCGACGTGATTTCCAACAAATATTTGATAAATAAAAAGAACTATGTAGGAACGATGGATTCAGGAGAATAGGGAATAGCATAATATAGCACACAATACCACCAAGATAAACCAGTAAAAGCACTAGGAGTTTGAGAGATAAATTGCATCTACATTTGCGCTTAGGGTAGAGTGAAGAGTGAGGACTAAGAAAGGAAAACGTGGGAATGGAGAGGAAATTGCATAGTGAATGTGTGCAGATCGCTGCAGCAAGTGTGCCTGTACGCAGATATATGTAAGATACGAGAACCCCGAAAAAGAATGTATACGAAAAAATGATCACTAGGATTATATGTCGAATCCACTCCTACGAAAGCTAACCAAGGCATTCAGTACTGTATCGCCTTCACGGATTTGGACAATCGCCCGATAAAAATGAACTAAACAGCAAATAGAAATGTTTCCTACTTGCTCCAAACAGAAAGGCGGTGAGCAGGACTGACTGATGGATTGAATACCCAGCGTGAATCATCAAGTACAACGAATTCCCGCGAAATACCAATTCCTCCAAAACAGGAGACTATTTTCAAAATAAAAAGGTTCTTGTACAACGACCAGATTCCGGAGGTTTTCGTACTTGTTACTAGATGCAAGAGAAAGCACGACATACCGAAAATAGGATTCATGTCTACCTTGTAAAGAAAAGTAGTAGTTACGGCAACTTTCTATAGAGAAACTCTACTAGGGATCCGGAATAGAGAATAAGAATATGAAGAATCGCACATAGTGTCCCTAGGATCCACCTCGAGTTTCCAAAACCCCAAATATCGATAAAATTCACCTTTGGTTCATAAATAGACCAAGAAGTACTTTGTCATGCCGGAAAAAGCAAAGAGTCAGAAAGGACTGATACACAGCAAAAAATAACAAATTAATCGACTTAAGAACAATCTAGAAATAAAACATATCACCAAAACTATACAATGATCGGTTCATTCCGGCTAAGTTTATGAAGATCTCTGGGAATATTATCGAGAGAGAGGACAAGCAGGAAAGACTCAATAAAGAGTAATAATATCGTCGACATAATAATATCTCCTGTTATTGCCAAATCATATACTTAAATCTTCCACGGTTATTACAACTCATATTTTTCTGATTTATTATAGTTGGGGTTTGATGCAGCATGCAAAATAACCAACATTTGCAAATAACTATCTTGGGTGGGATCAGTTAGAAGTATTAACAGTGTAGTGATCGTGTTTTTCTTTCTGGCTTCGCTGGATGAACATATTTTTTACTCTGTATCTGTTCACTTGGTAGAGTGATTCATAGAGATTATTTTTCAATCCTTTGCGTTCTGTGAAAAGTAGTATACTTATGTTTCCTGCCATTGTAGGGCCATATCCAGATATTAAGGGTACGAGTTTATTGTCGAATAAACAGATTACCTTTACTACAAGATTAAAGCGGAGTATTAGTAGTGTTTTTGGCATTTCAGGTCATCTCAATGGAGAGGGAGATGGTGCGCCCGAAGACCGGAGCAAATCCAACGTCCTCAGAAGCATCATGGAATCTCCAGTAGTGGAGACTAAGCAGATAAGTCGAAGTGACCTTGTTAAGTCATTCCTCCGTTTAGATGAGGACAATTCATGTCCTCATAAGAATCTCTCTACCGAGATTAGTATCTTTGTTGTGCTTGTTTATGTTGGTGTTGGACTTGTGATTTCTCTTGTCGTTTGCCTTATGTAATTGTTGAGAAGAGTGTTTTGTGTAGAAGACAATATGTTACTAGAAAGGCGCGGTGATCCTATCTATTGTACGCTAGTATGGTGCTATCCTGAGTTTGTAACAAACATACCATCGAATCTTTGCTAGAAATCAAAGTCTCTTTCCACACACTACCTTTTCGATTCAAAATACGAATTGGCTTAAACTGCTTTATCACACGACTTGCTCCTCTGTTCACCAGACTGTCGTTATCCTTGACATGTTTTCCCTAGCGAGTTATGCTACTAAAAAAGGAATACCTTTGTTGATGAAAAAGAACCAAAACCCATTAACTGCTCCATTGTGGCATGCACATCTTCCCCTACATACAACGTATTGTACACACAATACCCTCTTCAATTTCAAGATTGTCCACCGCAGAAGCGCTCTCAGCCTTCTCTACGGTCGGAGACACGCTTTCCTCTTTTTTTATATCAGTGTTATTTGGAGTCTCTTCGACTTCGCGATGAGCAGGACGTTCTTGCCTTTGTTTCCTTAAATCAGATAACCTCCTATTCTTCACGATCTAACCATTCTCCTACACCTCTCTCCCAAATTCATCGCGAACTCTACAATAAATCAAAAGCAAAAGACATACACCTTATCTCGCTCTCTTCGGTGGCTAGAATAGCCACTGCCTCGGTCTCTACTATAACTGTTACTTCGACTTCGATGCCGACGAGAATCACTTCTGCTTCTGCTTCGACTTCTACTGCTATGATGATTATATTCGTACAAATATCACTCTCTATCCCTGTGAGATCGATGGGATCTGTGAGATGGCATTTTCAAGGAAAATGTGAAAATCCGCAATTCGTTTGCTATTTGCTTTGGAATCAATTCCCTATTCTATTATCATATTTTCCATAAGCAAATATAATTGTTGCTTCGGTTCCATTATTGGATTTCATCCAGAAAGAAAGATCCCCTGCATATTTTCAGTAGATGTAGCATGATTGAAGTGATCACGTAAATGGGATAGAATGTAATCGTAGTTAAACTCTAATCATCACTAGTATGGAATTGACAGATTGTGAAGAGGATGTCATCGCTTCGCTTCGCTTGTCAAGGAGACAATATCTACAATAATTTCATTCGATCGTACTATCGAAGAGATATGAAAACGAAACGTGTCTGGTTGTTGACAGTTGTTTTGATCCACCTTGTCAGTGCACAGCAACTATTTCCCTGTTTGTGTTTTGTTTTATTTTACGAATCGTAGGCTGTGCAGATGGAAATGTGCGATGCACAACGAAAGAAGGAATTCCGCAGCCTCTGGGCGCCTCGTGCTACTACAATCTCTGTATCAACGGAGTGTGGTCAGATGTCATTCCTTCCAACACAACTTATTCTTGCATTGAAAATGAACTTGTCTTGTCTGATGTTTGTAACCCAACTCCTCCTGAACTTCCCCAGTGTGACTTCAGTGGAATCCGCTGTCTAGCTGACGAGGATATTCTGGTGAGCAACATCTGCACTAGTCGTTATCTGGAGTGCGAAGACAACATGTTGTCATCGCCTCGAAGTGTCGCTTGTGAGTGCATGTCTGGCCTTTAACAAATAGCCGGAAGCAGCTGTCTTAACGGAGAGATCGTCTCTCAATCCCTCTGCTCAAATACGTGCTCTTTCAGCGGATTTCGCTGTGTAAATCGCTTTGGAACCGCCATCACCGACCTCTGCACAAGCTTCTACGATGTCTGCGAAAACGGATATCCAGCGTCTCCCACTCCCACAGGAGAGGGCAAGTATTGTCTCAACGGAGAGGCCGTCTTCAGCTCGCAGTGTCCAGGCTTCTCGACTGTGGATTCGTGCGATTTTACCGGCATTCGCTGCGTGGATCCCTATGGAGTCCCTGTGGCCGATGAGTGCACCTCCTTCTACGTCACCTGCTGCGATCACCAGGTGCTGCCTGTCACTGCTGTGCCCTCCGGAGCCATGTGCTTCAATGGCGGATTTGTCCTCTCCAATGCTTGCAACTGCTCCCCTACGGTCGAGTCATGTGATGCCTCTTCTGAGACAATGCAGTGTGTGAGTCAGTACAGTGTCCCGGCTGCACCGAACCAATGCACTAGCTTTGTTCGTCGCTGTGTGAACGGCAAATACACTGCTGCATCACCCATCGATCCCGGGTTTAGCTGTCTCAATTCCAACATTGTCCCTTCGGAAGTGTGCACTGGATCGCTCAACAACTCGACGTGTAACTTCTGTGGAATCCGCTGCACTGATCGTGATGGATTCGAAGCTGGTTCCTACTGTTCTGACTACTACGTCACTTGCGAGAATGGAGTCATTTCGACTCCTGAACAAGTCACGAACACCTTCAAGTGCTTGCAAGGAAACATCATCTACGAGGAGTTCTGTCCCAACCGGTTCCCATGTCCTGACTGTCCGACTGGGCCTACCGGACCCACTGGACCCACTGGACCCCAGGGTGAGCAGGGTGAGAGAGGACCCACTGGACCCCAAGGAGCGAAGGGATTGCGCGGACCTACCGGACCCACTGGCCCACAAGGACCCACAGGAGAACCGGGAGAGCGAGGTGAGACAGGTCCTCGAGGTCCACAAGGTCGTCAGGGTCGTCGGGGACCTCAAGGTGCTGCTGGAGCTCCTGGCGAACAGGGAGATGTCGGACCTACTGGAGAAGTTGGATTCACTGGACCTGAGGGACCTTCTGGTGAACCGGGAGTCACAGGACCTACCGGACCTACTGGAGAGCCCGGTTTTACTGGACCCACTGGACCTTCTGGCGAGCCTGGACCTTCCGGAGAACCCGGACCCATTGGACCTACCGGACCTTCTGGTGAACCTGGCTTTACTGGACCTACTGGACCCACTGGAGAGCCTGGACCTACTGGTGAACCTGGACCCACTGGACCAGAGGGTCCAAGTGGAGAGCCTGGAGCTGAAGGACCCACTGGTGAACCTGGAGCTACGGGAGCTACTGGAGCACAAGGACCCGATGTTGTTGATGAGTCACTAATTATGTACACGCAGATGCTTGACTGGAGACTGGAGAATCGTATTGATGCTGCTGTAGTCTCGCCTGATAGTGTCAATGTATACAGTACATTGAATCCAGAATCATTCTTGTCAGACTGGAATGTGGAATCGTAGGTTGATCAATTTGTATGATGAATAGGCGAACGATTCGAGGAATCTGTGCTGGATTTGGTCAGCAGACGTACAACTGGCCTTGCTCTGAAGAATCATGTCCTCAAGTGCTGGAAATTGAGTATCCTGGAGATGCAGATCAGCGAGTATGCACCTATGTGGAGACTTTGACACTATCGCCAAAGAATATAACAAGTCGATTGGTTGATCAGATTATGACCATTGTTACTGGACCCTCTAATGTTATCCGCTTTGTTATGCCTACTACAGAGCCTCCTACTGAACCACCTACCACGGAAGTTCCTACAACGGAAGTTCCTACTACGGAAGCACCTACAACAGAAACACCTACTACAGAGGTTCCTACTACAGTAGCACCTACTACAGAAACACCTACTACAGAAACTCCTACTACAGAGGTTCCTACTACAGTAGCACCTACTACAGAAACACCTACTACAGAAACTCCTACAACTGAAGCACCTACTACAGAAACACCTACTACTGAGGTTCCTACAACTGAAACACCTACTACAGAAACACCTACTACTGAGGTTCCTACAACTGAAACACCTACTACAGTAGCCCCTACTACTGAAGTTCCTACTACTGAAACACCCACTACTGAAACACCTACTGAAGTTCCTACAACTGAAACACCCACTACTGAGCCACCTACTGAAGCTCCTACTGAAGCACCCACTGAGCCACCTACTACAGAAGCTCCTACTGAAGCTCCTACTACAGAAGCACCTACAGAAGCTCCTACTGAAGCTCCCACAGAAGCTCCTACTACTGAAGCTCCTACTGAAGCACCCACAGAAGCTCCTACTGAAGCACCCACTACTGAAGCTCCCACAGAGGCACCCAGTACTGAAGTTCCTACCAGTAGCGTCCCTTAATCATAAAAGTGTATTTCTCCTCCTTTGTAAGTCCTGTTTCTTACAAACACAAGCACAAATAAGCTACATCATCATCATTATCCTCACTTTTCGGAGTTGAATTAAACTTCTTTGGTTTCTCTTCTTCATTACTCTCACTTAAATCTTCTTCATCCAATGCCACTTCCAGATTTTCCTTCTTCAGCCTTGCAGTCACACTACCTGTTACACTCTGAACTCTTGACTTCGTTTCTTGAGCTACAATTGACTCTCATTTCTTTATCCTACCAAACTTATTCAAAAATGGAATACCCCGTTTTTTCATCACATCCCAGCCCTTCTTCATCTGTTCTGTTACATCACTAGCAAACTCTGCTCCAGCTTTCATCACCTCTATCTATTACTTCCTTCTCTTGTCCTTACTTTGGGTCTTGTTCTCTTCCTCTTGTTCTTCTTGTTCTTCTCCTCTCAGCCACTTCTTTCGAATCGAATTCGCCTTCTTCAACACTTCATCTGTCGGAGGACATTCATAATTCTGTAGCAAGTGCATCACTCCAGCAAAATCGGCCTTAACAAGTTCCTCCTGCTTCAGAGCGATCATCGCCGTACCCACGCAATACATGAACATGAATCGGGACGGATCACTTAACAATGAGTCCCATAATCGGAACGTTTCTTGCAGAGGAAAATCGCGTGCAAACAATGTTGTTAACCATCGCATTGCATAAAATTGAGTTTCAAGCTGGAGTGATTCCTATATTGTATTCACTGAATTTGAGTACAAAGTGCGATGAAACCCCAGGTAATGAAAATGTAATATACTTCTGTAATTCGTACAAAACACTTTGTCTACGTCAAAATAGAGCCAATTTCATACAATCCAAAATCGGAGTTATCCATTTGTCGAATGAATAAATCACGTGTCTCACTCATCAAGTTCGTAAATGCAAAAAACACATTTGCCTCTACTGTGAAGCTGACTTCTCTCTCCAACTCTCCTTCTGCTTCAGCAAACACGTATAACAAGGGCGCTAACAACTCGTTCATTCCTTGCACATACTGTACACCCGTATTGAGCTTGCCGAAGATAAACAAGAGTCGAGCCAAAACCTGCTTGTTATACTTGTTATAAAAATCAAGGTCAGCATAGGTTCGATTTGTGTCTTTCCAAATAATGTCCCGAATTTCGGAATCACCAAAATCGCGGGAATACTTACTCTCGTTTGTGACACCATCGTCATCTTCAGGCCTATAATCTGCACTCTGTCGCCACGTGACATCGAGAGGGTTGGGGATGAGCATGCAGTTCTCCTTTCCCAGAGAAGCATTCTTCGCGACGACAAACTCGTCCACAAACACTCTGTACTGCTCAACATTTGTTTTCGACGTTTCTTCCCACTTGGAGGGCTGATAGGGATACGAATTCAGAAGCATCTTCCACACGATGGATCGAGTTTTCTGGTCAGGAAGCCCGTTGAATGCAGCTTCACGAACGTCACACTCGAAGAGAGGTCCGTTTCGGTAGATAGGAGATAAGCTACGTTCAATCATAGAGTCAGAAGAGCGTTTCATAATGAATTTATCGTTCATATCACAGAGATTGTAGCAACGCACAGGAAGATAATCCTACTTGTTAGTCCTTTGGATTGAGATACGTCGCTGCTAGACCACTTTTGGGTCTTGCGCTCTCCATCTGGAGTTGTTATTGTCTTGTAATGAGATTTTGAACATGGTTTGATAAAACGCACGGTAACTGGCCTCTTTGAGGACTTTAACTTGGATTTCACTTCTTTCGGGCTTAAGAATAGTACAGATTGGCCATTTACCGCATAGATATAATAGCCCTTCTTGACACACTCGCAACCCTAGATATTATTAGATAAATCGATGCACACTTCTAAGGGAAGACGAGTTCCATCCTCTTTCGTCTCGAATCCTTTTACAACAGGGAAATCCTCATCTGTTTTTCCTAGTCTGAATCCAAGGGGGCCATCGCCAAATACGACATCCACAAAACTCTCTGAATATAGCTGGAGTGACATTCAAAAAAAGATTAAATCAACGTTTTACAAACAAACAAATCAAAGCTACAACCTTGTTCTTAGCCAGTTCGCAGCGTACTGCGCAACCTCCACTCCGTCACCCTCATTCATAATCTCATGATACAGTCCTGGCCACATCTTCAACTCTTTATCGCTCACAGTGGCCTCCTTCATGAACTTCCTACATCTCACTCCACCGAGGACCTCCTACACGGCTCCAACAGGGAAGCATACAGAGTCCTCATCACCCTGCATCATCAAAAAAGGGACTTTGATTTCCGATGCCAGTTTCGCCGTCGCACTCACAGCAGTGAGCAGTTGATATGCAGTGCGAGCAGGAAGTGGTTTTCTGTTTCCGGGAGTGTTGAGGACGTCTCCCTGATACTCTTCGACCACCTGTGGATCATGACACAGAGTCGATGCATCCAGTTTCGCGACCGTCAGTTTCGGCATCAGCAGTTGGATTATCTTCACCAGACCGTACAGCTTCGTCTGAGTGGGGTCCACGGCGAGAGCGGGGGCTGAGAAGACACTGGCGCGCACGAGGGAACCGAGACGATGAGTAGCGGCGATCGCCAACATCCCTCCCATCGAGTGACCCTGCACGTGAACACACACTCGAGATACAACCATCACGAACACTGGGAGCTCTGGACGCTTCTTGTGGATGTAGTGGGCGAAGTCGCAGATGTCTTGGACAAGATCCTGCATGTTGTTGATGTAGTTGCGATAGCCATCGCTGCGTCCGTGGCCTGTCAGGTGAGAGTGCTGCAACAGTTCTACCACGGTGGTCCATTGCGTACACAGCAAAACCACTCCTGTTTAGAATACCAGCGATGCGACCATAGCGACTTGAATTCTCGCAGATGCCATGACAAAGAAAGAGAACGCCCTGTCACTTACCGAACTTATCAAAAGATACTTTCGCTGGTTCCACGGGTTCCCAGTGATTGTAGTACAACCACATGTGGTCCTTATTTTCAAAATAACAGTAATCGAATTTCTCTGATGGAGGTCCCGAACGCTTATCTACGCTCGATCCAAAGGAAGCAAGGAGATACGATTTTGCTGCTTAGGATTACACACCTGGACGAACCATAGAATAATCTATATTCAACTCGAAGTGTACAATTACTTCAATTACGACTACGACGATGCAGATCCATCCAAGGACGTCTAGAAATGTTACCTCCATCTCAATCCGGAAGAGTAAGTTTGAACTGTACGAAGGATCATTTCACTCCTATCAATTTCCAAAAACCGCGGTTCCTCCAACTGTGATTATATACTTTCGGTGACATACTTATTCAATGAAGAAGGGGTAAGTTGCATCCTATATGAATTATTCTCAGTTTGCTCATCACTGCCTTTCTGGTTACCCTGGTCTTAGACATGGGTGTAGGACCAGTGACCATCGTTTTTGGAGCGGCGAATTTGTCGAAAAATAGCGCTTTACCGGCTGCATCTTGGTTAATGGTGCGAGTCTGCTGTTTCTCTTATTCACAGGTTCGAGGTATTCTCAATGTGGTCCAATTCTTAACGGTAATTGCCATGTGCTGGCTAGTGGTTCGAAGCAAGGGAAAATACTCTCGAAAGGAAGAGTCCATGTACGTCTGTGTGATTTCAAATATTAGTTAGGTTGATTGCTCGTATCCTCACAACACATCCCCTTGCCTATTTTTACTATTTGATCATTTTAGGAGGTGTTGTGTGGAACATTTTAGGAAGCTGCTGGATCGGTTCTGCCTTTGCATTTTACTCTGTTGGTTTCAGCACATGTTATTTAATCTGCGTCATCCTCTCCTGGATAAGCGTGGTTATGTCTCCTCTATTCGTCGTCTTCGGTGTCTTCTCTCCACTGCGTTCATCTCTAGGGGGCGTTTCATATTCCACTCTTTACCCATCTGCAGTTGCTCCGGAGATCCAAGCTTCTGTTTTGATTTCCGAAACAGCTGATGCGCAAACATCGACATCTGTCCTGCAGCTGCTCCAAGACGCCAAGCTGGATCTTTCTGTGGACCAGCTGCTCACTCTCGATGCTCGCAACCGTAGGATGCAGAAGGAAGCGATTTCGCTCTCCGAAGGGGAGATGCCGATCACCATCACCGAACTGCCGAAGGCTGAATACGAGGTTCAGGAGAATCCTCTCCTCGAGGACATGCAGCAGCCATCGCGCCAGGGCGTCACGCTCATCCATCGCGACGTTCTCGATAATGAAATGCCGTCACGTGCATCAGCCTGGGGTCGAGCAGAGAGCAGAGCGGAGATCGAGCAGAATCCACCATGTGCTGCTGTGGTGACTTCGCAAGAGCAACAAGAGCAACAAGAGCAACAGGAGAAACAAGAAAACCTTGTTATGATGAACACGGATGCAGGTGATGTCATCATCGCTATTGAGGCAGAAGCGAATGACAAGGATGACAAAGCGACTCCCAGATCCAGTAATGCTCAGACTTGCGAAATGAGCCAAGAAAACGAGGGGGCGACTCAGGCGAGAGAAACGGTTATTGAGACAAATGAGCGGACCTCGAAGCGAGGGAAACGAAAGAAGGAAAAGAAGGAAAAACGAGGCAGAAATCCGAAGGAGAACATTGTTATCGCTGATGCTGTGATCCACGATGCTCAGATGAGGTGGGGGAGAGAAAGAAGAGTGATGTCTAGACTGCCTAGTGAGTTGCCTCTGCAAAGCCATGCTGATGACTCGTTTGTTGATGTATCATCGCAAATGATACATGACTTGAACTATGGCCACTTTGACCACAATGCTGCAAATGCGAATGTTCATGTGACAGTTATCGAATAGTTGGGTTTAGTTGTACAGTAGCAGTATGTTTGTTGAAAATATCCTTCTGGAAAGAAGGTATAGTGGTGGGCGTTTCATAATATTTTGTTCTCTAATATCTTGTTTTAGTATTGCGTATCTAACAAGACAATAGTATATTTCTAGTGGCCATCTATGTATCTACTGATAAATGAGAAAATGAGCAATAGAACGCAATTTTGGGAAAACAAGTCAATGGAAAATCCGAGCAAGAATATTAAGACAGCACAGGAAATCAAGTCTCTCTTAGAGAAAAAATTAGGGATTATCTACTCTCTTCCTGAGTACTTTTTTCGAAAAGGATGCAAAGCGCAGTTAATGGTAAGTTTGAGTGTTGGATGCTATCTCATAGTTTGACAAAGAGGATTTGAAGGAAAAGTATCCAAATTGTGTGCATTTGTGTTTGGACTCATGGTTAGTAAATCTAAACGAAAGCTATTCTATTTATACTATTAGCGACAAGGATGCGCAGGACTATACTTTTGATGCACCCATTGCAAATGATGTACTCTCGTCTTTCGCTTCTGAACCTAGAACAACGTTCTCGACGAAGGGGCGAAACAGAAAGAGAGTAACTCCATCGCGCCAAGTGAAGACATCTATCGAATCATCACAGACCTAATGCGTGATGACTTTGTGCCTTTTTCATCTTCACTTGATTCTAGAACGATGAGTCGTCCGACCTAGACGAGTCAGCCGCTGCCCAGGTTGCGACCGTTCCTCCGAAGTCGTTCGAAGAGCTTCTTTCGGTTCTCTACACGCTTCCCAGTCTTCCCGATCGCATCGCAGAGGGAAGCACGACCGTCTTCTACGGCGATTCCCCATCCAGCGAGCTCTCGAGCAGCCTTCCTCTCGACGTAGCATCACTCGCTGTCTCACCATACAGCTGGCGAAATACCTCGAAAACTCGATCCCCACAAATCATCCGAACATCCTGCCGCTCAAAGCCATCGTGCACTCTCCTCCTCACTACTTCGCTGTACTCTTGTGAACCCTCTTCTCATCAGATCGCCGACTACAATCAGTCGACCATCGCCACCGTCCAGAAGTACAACAAACACTTGCTGCAGTCGCCCATCGTTCGTCTCTTCGTGGCTTATCAGGCCATCCAAGTGCTTCATTTCCTGCACAGTCATGGAATCCCGTGTCCTCGCTTCTCCACCGATTCACTCATACTCACGGAGAATCTCTGGCTGTTTCTACCTCTCCCTGCGCTCCAGAAGATTCAGTACCCTCTCGAGACGCCTCACCAACACTTGTCGATGATCACAGATGCGTGGGTGAATGGGCGATTGACCAACTTCGACTATGTGATGTACCTGAACGATGCGGCGGGTCGTCGCATGGACGACAGCAACTTCCACTGCATCATGCCGTGGGTGTGCGACTTCTCTTCGCAGACGGGGGGATGGCGTGATTTCAGTATTTCTAAATTCAGGATGAACAAGGGAGACGACCAGCTGGATGTGAGCTATGAGCACAGTGTGCCCAAACACCATATTAGTGAGTCACTCTCTGAACTTACCTATGCCATCTACATGGCTCGCTGCATGCCCATTTCGCTGCTGCGCGTCGTGGTTCGCAGTAATTTCCAGAGCAAGGAGTATCCTGGAAAGTGATCGCAGAGAGAAGGAGTCACGTGTAGCATGATGCGAATGTTCGAGTGGACGCCTGATGAATGCATTCCCGAGTATTTCACCGATCCTTCTGTGTTTAAGTCGATTCATTCCAACATGGATGACATGGGTATCATATGACTTTATTCTCGACACTAGAATTGCCTGAGTGGTGTCCGGAACCAGAATCCTTCATCCAGTGGCATCGTAGCATGCTAGAAAGCGACTACGTCTCAAACCACCTCCACTTATGGATTAATCTCAACTTCGGATACCAGCTCTCTGGCCAAGCAGCTGTGGAAGCCAAGAATGTCCCTCTCGTGCAGGACTCCATTAATGGCCTCACAAAGAATCCAGGCTTTGTACAGCTGTTCACACAACCACATCCTCAGCGCATGCGCAATGGGAAGGGAGAGGTCATCTTCACGCAGGTTTCCACACGCAGCCATCAAGATATCCTTCACTTTATGTAGCTTGGATTCCTTCATTTCACTCACCCACCTGCCTGCCTCCCATGTACGCGGTGTTCGACAGTCTCTTCCTTCTATTGAGCAGCTACCTCCTCCACCGGTGAGTGAAGTAGTGATCGCTCCTACACCCCCTGTTGAGCATTCTCAAGAGCCTGTCGAAGTTCCTCAGCCAGACGAAGTGCATCTCACCGATAAGGAAGTGAAACGATCGCGAAAGAGCCGAAAACTGTAATTCCAAAGATTCAAATCAACTGTAGATCGATTTTCTTCTCAGGAAATGCTAAAGAACTGTTGGAGCCATTACCTTCGGCCACTTTGACTCCTGAAGTCTCACTCACAACTCAGTCTAGCACCGAAAAACCGATCCCTCAAGAGATTCTGAAACTTCAGGGTCATATAGCGATTGGTTGCGATGCAATTTGGTACTGATGACTAGAGTTCAAGCAAACACGCGAGAGTCTGATGCAGAACAACGGCTTCGCCACAGAAAGCTTCTCTCGTGCGTATGAGAACATCTTGCAGCCGTGCTATCTGGCTCCGGAGGAACTCGAAGGCCATTCACTCCCCTTGCACCAGTTGATGAAAGCAGATATGTTCCGACTGGGTTGCGTGCTGTTTGAGCTGTTCACTGGTCATGCGCTATTTACAGAAAACACATTGCGTGAGTATATTAATGATGCAACATCCACACACACCCGATTAAATGTGTTGAACGAACCTGTGAGAGTGAGAAACTAGACAAGATATGAGACATAGAGTCTTGTGGAACAGCTGATTGCTGTTGATCCTTCGAAACGTCCTTCTGCTGAGAAACTGGCGCGTAATGAACTAATTGTGTGTAGGAGATGGGAGATCTGTTGAGCTAAAGGTTCTTCAGGAGAAGGACTTCATGTCAAACCAAGTCTCACTCTCTTCCCTACTAGTCTATCAAAGATGTAATACTTTTCCTTACATGTAAAGTAGTTATGAGGTGTGTTCGTATTATTACCTTACTCCTACGACTCTTCACGCAGAAGCTAGTATGCGTTCATTGACAGAGACACTGTCATCGCTTACTGTAGACGAATTGCCTCTCATCCTTCCTCTTCTGCAACGTATTAACCAGGATATAGCTTCCTACCCTACTCTACCCTCGCTTCCACGTGTATTTATTGCTCTTTGGAATCAGATCGCATCGTCGCTTCATGAAGAGCAAGTAGCTGCGATGCTACTCACGACACTCAACCAACTTCTCGATCAATCTCTTCAGGTTCACAACTATCTTCCTCTCGAGACGCTATGCGATCGAGCTACTCTTTCTCGCCTCTTCCAGAATCTTGGTCCCAAGCAATTCTTAAAGCTTCTCCTGCCTCCCATGATGGAGTTGCTTCTGAGCAACCAGACCCCTACCTCTGTTAGTGACTGTCTTGTGAATGCAATCACTTTTTTGTCAAGTCCTCGTCTCCTGGGAGCTGCTCTCACCACTCGGTACTTGCTGCCTACATTAACCGTGAAAACAGGGAACATCACGTTCAAGCGTACAGATATGATGCAGCAGTGGCCTCAAAGTTGTTTGTACTCGTTTCTTCTTATCTAGACTCTTCTCTTGTCCCCTCTCTCTGCCCTGCATCACGAGCTTTAATCGGTGTCTTAGGCTATGTGACTCCTGAAGCGCTGGTGTCAATTACTCTTGCGCATCTGTTTCCTAAAGCCTACTCGTTGCTTGCTCTCTTGCAACCTTCTTCTGCAACTCCTACTCTGAAGAGTATTCAAGCGGCGATGTGTGTCAGTGAAATCATTGAAGTAGTTCGTGCACTGTTACCTTTCTTCTCACCCAAACTCTTCCTGTATAATGTCATTCAGCGAGCTCCTCCTCGACTTGGAGATCTCCTTCCATATCTTTATTTCCCTCTTTCTTCCGATGATGCGTGCTGTATTCGAGTGAAGTCACTTGATTCCTAGTAATCTATGCAAATGCTACGCTTATTGCTGCAGTGATCAATCTTTATTATGACGTGGCTTCACGTGTGGATCCTAAGTCACAAAATGATTACATGACGAATGATCTTCGTATCTTCTTCTCTCGTTTCCACTCTTTCTATCATCAGTATGCGGAACCGCGTGACCAAGCGATCTACACAGCAATTCTTCTCAAGATTAAATCCGATTCCATTTTCCAGAAGCAGAAGATCAACCCTTCACTTTCCATGTATTCTTTTGATCTCCTTGAACTGCTGAGAGGTAAAGTATACTCTTTTCTGGTAAGTTTTAGAAACCGATGTTTCGATTCCACCTTCGTTAGCTCCGTACGATGCACTTACTCTTTCTGATATCTAGCACTTCAATTCCATCTCCATCTGAGTATAAATCAAACCTTGCTAAAAACCGTCCGATTTCTTATTTTCCATAAATCATAGTAACTTCTCGTTGCTGGGCAGCGGCTAACAACATCCATATGGTGGGAGGAAGTGCAGGCTTCCTCAATAACCGGACTGATTTCGATACTCCTATTACCCTTATGAACCAGGTCAAACACACAGTTCATGCGTATGAAGGTTGTCTTTATGGTATTGTGTCCCGCGGGACTGAGTCTCTTTTTGGGACAGTTGGAAATGAGTTGTTAGGAGGTCAGTCAGTTCCAGTGATAAAGTTATGGAAGAGTGATCGTCGCCCATTGGCGGCGTTTTGTTCCTTCCGTGGCCACGCTAGTTTTGTTCACAGTCTCCAGTTCTTGCCTTCGGCACCATTACTGGCCTCCTGTTCTGACAAACTGTGTGTGTATGACATTAACAAGCAGCAGATGCTCACCCAATGTGCGGCGGAAGGTACTGCCTTCTCCTGCATGACCTCTTCTGCTGTGTCAATCACTGCGAAGGGTGTCGATGGCTCTGCTGCCTGGCAGCAACTCTACTGTGCCACAAAGGCTAACGAGGTTGTTTGTTATGATGTGAGGCAGAAGTTCTACGATGTTAGGGTCAGCGCACGCTTCCCTTTTGCTGTGCATTCAGCTGTTAAGACAGCGGCAGAAATCCCCCTGATTTGTGCAATTGCCACTTTCTCCAACGAAATGTTCGCCATTGCGTGGAATTGTGGAATCATCGAAGTCTTCCAGCAACGTGTTGCGACCCCTCTTTTTCAATGGCAGGCTCATTACTGCCATGTGGTTAAACTTACCTTCCTAGGCAAAACGAAACTCCTTTCCGCGGGAGTGGATGGTTCTGTGTCGGTGTGGAATTTAGGGGAGGCGAAGCCAACATTGTTCGCGAAGTTGACAGGGTTGTCAACGATCGGATCTGCGTATGGACTAAGCGTGACGGACTACGGAAGTGGACCTGGGCTCATGTACGCGAATGGAGACTCGGTGTATACATGCAATGATCTTGATGTCAGGGAGTATATGAATGCTGCTGATGCGACACCTCAGGTGCTCATGATGAATCCCACAGTGCTCTGTGACGGAATTACTGCGAAGCCGCTGAGTAATCTTAGACTTTGTGCAAATGTAGCTTGTCCTTTGAGAAGAATCGCTCTTTGCGGATCGGAAAATGGGAATTTGTATGTAGTCCAGTGCTTTGTTTGATTGATATACTTATTTTCCACACTCTTTCATTCTTGTTTCGCTGGCTATGTCTTTAGATTCAAGTGCCACAAAGCATGAAACAGGTCAGAGTATGCGAGGTTGGCTTTTTGTCTGATTTGTGTAGGTTCGTCGGGATCGCATCCAGACTTCTTCAATCAACTCCAAGAGTATGGTTACTATTACTTTTTTACCGTTATAGGATGCTCAAGGAAGATTCTGTTCAAAGTGAATATGATTCCGAAATGGAAGAATACGATTCAGATAGTGAGGATCTTGTCGTCATTATGGGAGGAGATGACGGTCAAGAATCGGGGACAAATACAACTGCTAAAGTAAATGCAGGTGAAGATGGTTTAATCACCATTCGAAACGAAGACAATGTGTCTGCATACAATATTGACATCAATAAGTTAAAAACGCAAAAGTGGAAAATGGAGGGAGATGAGAGCGATTATTTTAATTACGGATTTAATGAATCGATGTGGAAGGTATCATTTTGATTCTTTCGTGATCTCCAGGATTACGTCATGTACGTTAAGAGTCGTCGAGATCACGTAGATGTTAGGAAATTGGAGGAGTACAGTTACAGTCTCGTCGCTCAGGTGCCGAGCGTATAACTGTATCGTTTCTCTTCCCTAGATGCCCTATTCTTCATCGGTATCAAATTATCACTCCAAGTACCGCGATATTTTATCTGCTCTCGACGCTGCGGGTGTCAATAATCCTGAGGCGATCGAGCGACTTCGTGAACAATCAGATAATAGTTATCGTATGTTTTTTTGAAATATGTGAAAATAGGTCGACACTCGTCGCGACACCATCATTCGTCGAGAGATATCGATCGGGAACGCTCTCGAGATCGTTCAAGGATGAGAGACAGTCGGTCTCGACATTCTCACCACTCGCCTTTTGATCATGATGAAGACCGTTTCGAAGAACAATTTGAGAGTTGGTGATAGTCTATCTACTGATATATAGGATGATTATTGCAAGAACTGGAGAACCACGAGAGCAACCAACTCGATGAACAAAGTTAGAGATAAAACCATTTGTTGTTTGTTTACAAACAGAATACATTGTCATTGAAAACTGTTCCACTGCTAAACTAAATAACTGCTTCGCTTTTGCATTCGAAGGATCTGCTGTAAGTGCTTTTTCATAATCTGCACAAGCCTCCTGCACTTTTCCCTCCAACTGATGCAACAGACCTAATGACATGAAATAGGATGCAGAACGCTATTTGTGATTCAGTATTCGAAGCGATACAGCTTGCAAGCCCCCAATAAGCGAAATCTGCTGCAAGAATCGTTTTGCTTGATCATAGTCTCCCTGTTTACGAAACACATGCGAGAGATTGAAGTAAACAGTAGACCATTGCTGCTTTTCGGTCTATTCTTCATACAATCAAAAAAGAGTTACAATTGAGTAAGATTCGATTTGTTTCAAAACTGTTACAAAATCATTTTTCGCCTTTTCAAGCTTACCCAATTCAAAATACAGAACACCTCGTTCATTGAATAGATGAGGATCGGAGGCATCAATCTGGATGCACTTATTTAGCTCCTAAAATTAATTTAAGCAAGAACTAGCACTCTCAGCGCATCTCTAGGCTTCCCCATTCGTCTGTACTCGTTAACGATGTGATATCGAACAAAGTAGTTTTGTGGCTGTTGTTTCGCTGCAAAAGAGAAAGCTGTGATTGCCATTTCGTGTTCCTCCTAAACGTGACTAGTTCTGTGGACAACTACAAGAGCAGAGCGAACAAGACCTATGCCAATCCACGCTTCCCAAAACAGGGGTTTTCTAGTTAAAGCGAGGTTGAAGTGCTGCAATGCCTGGTAATGATCTTTACGTAGAAGTGCATAAACACCTAGCAAATAGCAGTACTCTACCGAGTCTATGAGAGAGGGTGGCAAGGAGTGGATAAAGAGGAATAAACGGTTAGTTTCGTTCTTTTGGTAGAACAAAATCGAACATTCGATTAGAACATCGTGAGAAAAAACCTCCATTTTTAAAATACGCTGAAGTAGCAAGTCGCTCGAAGCCAGTTCGCCTCGTTCCCGAAGACATCTGCAGATGCTTAACAAAGCGGGGATATTTCGGATGTCGTCTTCGATGACACGAAATCGAGATGGAGGGAAAAGATAGGGATGAAGTTGGCAAAGTTCACAGAAAAGAGTGTGCTTTTCGTACTGTGATACTTGCTGTGAGACCGGGTTTGTAGTCAAATCTTCGAGGGAAGATTTCTCAATCGAGAAGGGTCGAAGCTGAAGAAGACGCTCATGTGCAAGAAAATTCTCTTTATCCAATGATATACATGCCGAATATCTAGAATCACAAGAAATGAGAATAGGTACTGCTCGATGGCTTCATTCACACTAGTTGGCTCCAACAGGAGGCCATAGTAATAGTAGAGCGCCGCCTTTATAGGATTCGTTGCTTCTGCTGACTTGGCTGGATTTTGAGCCAAATACTGTCGCAGCACATCCAAAGCCAATTCCCTCTTTTCCAACGCAATCTAGATTACAAAATACAAAAAGAATTACAAGAGAACGAACATAGAAGCAAAACTCTGGAAGGGAAGATGCATCGAAATAGCTATACTGATCAGATCACCGATAATATACGATTTAAAAAACTCGCAACATTCCCCAAAAGAGTGGTTTTGAAAGAGAAGTAGCAAATGCTGCTTCTTGTCCTCGATCCTGTCGGATATAACAATCTTAGCTTGAAAGAAATTGAGAATCCATACCAATCGAGAACTATACCGAAGTGCATTATCTAGCTCCATCATAGAGGCATATCTCTGAACAACATTTCGAAAGGACGCGCAATCATGTTCAGACATCAAAAAGAAAAATGATATAAAACCGCGGTAGTTGGAAGACTCATAATATAATGTCTGGAAAGCGAGAACGATCACCATCGTAAGTGTGTTTCATTCTATGAACATATAGTACAAGTTCTTCATCAGAGAAGTAAACTATATTATGTAAGTGTACCAAATAGACACCAGAGAACGAGGAGCAGCTCGAGAAGTCGTAGCTCTTCTATTGACGAAGAAGTGGATGTTCTTCCTATTACAAAGTCTACCGATGAAATTTTGTCTGCGATTCGCGAGCATCAAGTTGTAATCATCTCGGGAGAGACTGGTTCTGGAAAATCTACGCAGATTCCGAAGATGTTGCTCAAGAATGGGTATATTTACTATTGAAATCCAATGTTAGTTTCCTTAAGAATGGTGCAATCGCTGTAAGTCAGCCACGCCGTGTTGCAGCAATCAATCTTGCTCGTCGCGTTTCAGAAGAGCTGGATGTGAGTTTTGGTAAGGATGTCGGTTATACAATTCGTTTTGATGATTTCTCGGAGCCAACCACCAAGATTCGTTACATCACCGATGGGTGTTTGGTGAGAGAGTTTATCAGCGACCCAACGCTTTCTAGATATAGTGTAGTCATGCTGGACGAAGCTCATGAGCGGAGTATCAATTCTGACATCCTCTTTGGACTTTGCAAGCAACTCCTGATGAAACGCCCGGAGTTACGTTTGATCGTTTCTTCCGCTACTCTGGATATTGATCACTTCCACAATTTCTACCCAGAAGCGGCAGTTCTGACGATCACGGGGCGCATGTATCCAGTGGCTGTATTCCACAGCAAGAGCGAGTTAGCAGAAACCCAGGATGAAGCGATCATGCGTTCGTTGAAAACTTTTCAACAAATCCACAAGCGAGAACCTGGTCACGTGCTTCTTTTCCTTCCTGGACAAGCAGAGATTGAGAAAGCGGCTCAGTTGGTTGAGGATTGGTATGAAGAGGCATCGCATCAAGACGCCTCTCTTCCTCCTCTTCGAGTTTTACCACTCTATGCTTCACTCCCCGCGGAACTTCAAGCACGTGTTTTCGACTCTGTTCCACAAGGTACTCGCAAGCTGATAATCGCAACCAATATTGCTGAAACTTCATTAACAATACCAGGAATTCGCTACGTAATTGACCCTGGATTCACACGCGAAAAAAGATACGATGCAAACACAGGAATTGATTTCTTACAAACAACAAAAATAAGCCAGATTTCTGCACAACAAAGAGCAGGAAGAGCAGGTCGAACAGGACCAGGAAAGTGCTTTCGCTTGTACAACAGCAATGTGTACAACATGATGGTGCAAAGTCCAGAGCCTGAGATCCGTCGAGTCTCATTACTCTCCACCATGCTCTATTTGAAAACCGTGGGAATTGATGACGTTTTGGCGTTTGACTATTTGGATGCTCCATCTTCAGAATCGATGTCGATCGCTCTAAAGCAGCTTTTCATAATGGGTGCTTTGGATGAAGAAGGGCATGTTACGCCTCTTGGAAAACGACTTTCCTCGCTTCCTCTGGATCCACAACTTTCTAAGATGATTTTAGTCGGATGTTCTGAAGGATGCGTTGAGGAGGCGATGATCATCAGTTCGATGCTTAGTGTCGATCGTGTTTTTTATTCATTTTCACCACGACAAGTTGCATCAGAACGATGTCAGCGTATCCTCCGACGTCAGAAACGACTCATGTCGGAATTGGGAGATCATTTCACTTATCTTAATATGTATGATAACGAAGTCGCTTTGTCATAGATTCATGAAATTCATCAATCGCGAAGATGATAGGCGATGGTGTGAAGAACATGGTGTGCATTTCAGGTCGATGCGAATGGCTGTTTCAATCTATCGACAACTTCAAAGCATCCTGTCAGCCTCCCAAACAGAATCCCAAAAGCGTGCCGATAACATCATTCGAGCGTTGCAAAAGACTCTGGTGGAAGGTTCATCGCTGACTCTTGCACGCAAGTGCAGCAACGACTGCTATCGTACGTTGATTGACGTTCATCAGGCAGGTGGCACTCGAATCGGAGAGGTACATCCGAGTTCTTCGCTCGTCTCAATGGGTAATTTCCCACGATACATGGTGTTCCAAGAGCTGGTGGCAAGTTCTCGCAGCTATTATCGGAACTGCAGCGAAGTGTGCGAAGAGGATGTTGTGGAGGTGCTGAAGCGAATCAGAGGAATGAAAGATGTGAAGCTGAGTGGAGGAAGTGAATTGGTTTTCTATAAAAGCAACGGAGAAAAGATTCAGACAGAGAAAGAAGTGGAAATAAGAGAAACAGAGAAGAATCAGGGTATCAAATCCACTCTAACTGAAAGTGGGAATGCGCTTAGAGACTAATGAATAGGTGATTTGGATGAGGCAAAGAAACGGTTTTTACAGAGAAAGGGGTTGTTATAACTTTGTTTGTTTGGATACATGAATTGGTGGATGGAACTATGGATTCCATGCTTATTCAACAAGTCAATTGTTGACCTGAATGCATATGATTTAGTAATATGATGAGTTAATAGAACAAATAGAATAGATTAAATTGTATTTAAAGATTCTTTCTTGGATAATCACATAGTACTCATTATTGATGTATCCCACATAGTAAAATGGAGTGTGTATAATAATAGAAATCTGCTCAATTAAGATCATTGCATCCTATACGATTCTCACTGTTTATTGCTTTTTCCTTCTCCTGATACAGTTTCTGCTTGTTTACTATCTCTGTATCTTATTCACATAGTGTATGCCACAGGTGATATTGACTTGTGTGTATTGGTAATAAACGATACTGAAATATAGATTTACTGATGCTATTTATCACTGGGATTCAGTGGAACCAGAAAGACTCCCATCCTTTTTGTGGAACCTATTCTATTTTTGAGTCAACAGTATGATTTTGAGATACATAACTTAAATTCTATTTATTTTATGAAGATTAGCTGCAATACGCAGAATGGATCCAAGTATGTAAACTGTGATGATTTTCTGGATCTATACTCCTTGGAGAAATGATAGTTTGACTTGTTTGTGCAATTCACGTGACGTGGACGTAGCTCCCATCTTAAAGATATTTTAGAAAATCACTATTATTCTAGTCAATTTACACAGTTTGCTATCCACAACAATGAGAGTTGAGTTTTCAAAATCACTTCTTCTTTCTCGAAATAATGTATTCTTTTTCAGATAAGATTATCGTATGTGATAATGGCACAGGAGTAAGTATCTTTGCGTTCTTCGTGATGTTAAGGTTGTGAAAGCAGGCTACGCTGGAGACAATGTTCCTAGAGTGCAGTTTCCATCTCTTGTCGGAAGACCCCTTCTTCGTGCAGAAGAAGACTATGTTGGAGATCTCACGCTGAGAGTATTTGGATCTTTTGAAATTTTCTTATATTTAGGATCTCCTCGTTGGCGACGAGTGTATCGAATCGTTGCGTGCCCTCAATATCACATATCCGATTGAAAACGGTGTTATCCTGCACTGGGATGATATGGAAGAGATTTGGAAATACACATTCCAGAAGAAGCTGGGAATTGAAATGGACGAGAGTGGAGGTGTCTCTCCCGATGGCTTGCGCATCATGCTGACAGAAGCTCCTCTCAACCCGAAGGACAATCGTCGCAAGATGGCGGAGATCATGTTCGAGAAGTTCCACTTCGGAGGCCTCCAGTGCAAACCTCAGGCAATGTTGACACTCTATTCCCGCGGTGCCTCTACAGGCGTCGTTGTTGACAGCGGCGATGGTGTGACTCATGCCATGGGTGTATTTGATGGATATGTTCTCAGTCACCTCACTCGTCGCCTAAACATCGCAGGTCGCCACGTGACTCGTCATCTGCTGAATCTCCTCCAGCAGCGCGGCTACGCGTTAAACGCCACTGCGGACTTCGAGGTGGTGCGAGACATGAAGGAGCGATTGTGCTATGTGGCCTACAACTACGAGAAGGAGATGCGCTTGGCAGACGAGACGACGGTGTTGATGAGCACTTATCAGCTGCCGGATGGCCGTCAAGTGAAGGTGGGTAGCGAGCGCTTCGAAGCGACAGAGGCTCTGTTTAAGCCGGAGTTGATGGGGATGGAGTGCATGGGACTCTCTGAGATGGTCTTCGACTTGATCCAAAAGGCGGAAATCGACCTGCGACCAGTAGTAGGAGAAGATGGGGTGATGGACTGTAGTTCTACAAGAATATCTTGCTATCGGGTGGCACAAGCATGTTCCCAGGACTCTCTTCGCGACTGGAGAAGGATATTCGAGAGCAGTACTGCTCGATCATCTTGAAGGGAGAGTCAAATCACATCTCGAAATCGATCAACGTGATCGTAGGAGTCATGCTAAGGAGTGATGGATAGGCGCAACCGAACCGGAAGCATTCTGTATTCACTGGAGCAGCAGTCTATGCGAAGTATATCGCGAATCGTCCAGATGCTTGGATCAGTCGTCAGGAGTGGGAGGAAAGTGGTGTTCGTGTGCTAGAGAAACTCTAATCTGTATTCTAGTCGTGTGTTTGAGCAAACAAAACAACCCATCATCCTTAATCATCGCTATCATCGTCATCTGCAGCCACTTCCTGATTCTCCAGCTCCATCTTCTTCATCAGTCCTTCCAAGTCAGCGTCTTCTTGTCTCTGAGCAACGCGAGGCTAATTCTCACTCTCCCAAACCGTTCCCACATTCGCCTTTATGACCATATTTCCTCCGTACTTCTTTATCACGGTCTCCAGCTCGCCGATTGCCTTGTTGAGGAGGTCAATGCCCTCCTTGTCCTGCATCGAAGTCGTCGTCATCACATACAGAGGAGGAGCGATCAGTGTGATCTACCACTCACGCCATTCCATTGCACTCACAGACACGGCCATATCCTCCGTCCCCACCGCTTCTGCAGCTTGCTAGATGTCATAACGAGAGACTTTGTTACGATGGCAGCCCGAATGCCGTCGACGCCATGAATGCTGAAGCAGGTCACTTCCAGATCAGCTCGCACCTTCTTCGCCTGAGGAGCCATTCGAGAGGTGATGAGAGGGATCAGCTCGTCGATGATCGACTGCTCGATTCCCATTTCGCTCAACATCTCGGGTTTCCTGATGATGATCACCACACCTGGCAACTACGAAACACACAAGAGGAAGGCGTTGTAGGCAGACTGGTACTTGTCGGCTAGAGGCCAAATCACGTCTTCGTAGACCTTGTCGATAGAGATGTTGCAGCGATTAGCCAAAATGCCTGCAATGTTGTGAACCTTCTTTGCCTCCTGATAGCGCTTATCTGTAATTCGCATATCATCCTCAGCAACTCGACGCTTGGAAAGATCGACGTAACCTACTCGATCAGCCTCCTTATTCGCATAAACGAACCTTTCACTTCGTCCACACGTGTTACAACGCTTGGCTCAATCTTTCCCACCTGAACAAGCTTAGGAATGGATCTTATGCGGCGCCGAGACAACTCTGATGCAGGAATGAATCCCTGAATATCGTTGTACTCGAGGAGAACCACATAAATACCAATATCTGTGATTCTGCATATAAGAGGAAAATATGGAGTAGACTACTTTGTCACTTTGACCATGACAACCTCATCCATTTTGGGAAACTTGTTCTTGTAGAACCGATGATTCGTTACCTCGAAGGGTTCTAAACACTGTGAGCTCTAGCTCATACTCCCGCGCAACCTTACTGTCTTTAGGCATTGGGTAAGATGTTTTTTTGCTAATTGTGGATTCCGCGGTTATTTGGGTTTCTTCTTCAACAATAAAATCTCAATGGAGGACGTAAAAATTGAACAAAGAGATTATTATGCTATTTTGGGACTCCCTCGAACAGTGGGTGTCATTTGGACAGACTTCAGCTGTAGGCGACTGCAGAAGAGATTAAGCGACAGTACCGGACATTGTCCCGTCAGTTTCATCCCGATAAGCAGTCGATAGAGCTTCAGGATTTTGCTAATGAGTATTTTCACAGAATCGATCGTGCTTATCAAGTGTTGAGTGATGAGAAGAAGCGCAAATTATATGACGCATATGGAGAAAAGGTTAATTCTCTCTTTCTGTCTAATTCTTTAGGCAGTAAGTCTGTACGAGAATAATGAGGAGATTGTGAAGCGAGACGATGTCGCAATATTTTCTCTACCTCAGCTTTAGAGTTTGGACTCCATCGACGATCTAATTCACACAATCTATCAACGTGAGCTTGAGGTGAAAGCAGGTCAAAGCAGTTCATTCTCTATGCAGCTCGACCTCTCTTCCCTTCTCTATCCCACTTCTTCTCCCCGTCTTTTCTCCCCTACTCCTTCCCCCTCCCTCCTTTCTTCCCTCCAAATGACGCAGTCCATCCAAACCCTTCTGTCAAACAAGGATACTCTCGTGCTCACGGGGTCTGCTAGTGTGTCTTCTTCAATGGGAATGGGGATAGCGGCTGTTGCTCTGCGCCACGCTTTCTCACCCTCACAAATGATCACTCTTTCTACTGTCATAGGATCCAGAAAAGTTCTTGCTTTTGACATGACGCAGAACTTTTCCTCCACTTCACAAGGGGGAGTTTCGTTTAGTTTAGAGGGAAAAGAAAGAAGTACAGTGAATCTGTTTTTAACGAAACAATTCGGTTCACACCTTGTGGGATCCCTCAAATTCAACGTCGGGGAATCTCTTGGCTGTGATATGGGAGTATCATTCCAGAACGAATCGAAAACAGATGTGAAGCTCTTTGTAGGCAACGATTTGGGAGTTTCAGTCAGTCATCTTCGTTCGGTCAGTTTTGACAAGTCGTTAAAAACAAAGGTGAAAGTGGGAGTTTCCTTAGGAAACGTGGAGGTGGAAACCATGGGAGGAAAAGTTCTTTCTCCCTTTAGCAAACTGAATCTTAACATGATTTCTAGTTTTGCGGGAGTTTCGCTCAAATTAAAGTTCAGTTAAAATGGGTATTTTATTGTAGATACCAAAAGGGAAGCATGGTGTTTGTGCTCCCTGTTCTTCTTAGCAAAAAGCCCTTCGACCCACTTGCTATTTCTATAGGAGCGCTTGTTTATGCAACTTCCGCGGGAGTCATGTGGTTATGGCGGAATACGCCACCAGGTCGCAGAGCAGCTCAGTAAATAGAACTCAGATTTTGTTATGTAGGAAACGAGAAGAGGAGGAGCGTCACAAGATTTACTTGGGAGAGCATGAGCGATTGGCAGCAGTGTCACAGCAAGAGATGATGCAAAGTTATGCGAATTCGGTCCGAAAACTGGAATTGGAAAGAAAAGGACTTGTGATTCTTCAAGCATTCTATGGCGATGCTGTAGCGATTGGTGTACCTGAAAAGGTGCGTGCAATGGAAGGAGCTTTGGATGTGACGGTCGCTCTACAGTTTATGGTAAAAGATTCGAAGCTGAGATTGTATGCAGGGTCAAAGAAGGAGTATATGGGATTTTGTAATTTAGCAGAAGAGGGAGCGAAAGTGAAGTTGTATGTGCGATATTCGTTCAATGGATTCGTATATGAGATTGAGGTGGAAGATCTGGAACCCCTCTATTTGCCTGCTTTTAGAGCAACACTTCTTGGGAATGAAAATGAGGTTTGCTGTTTTGTTTGTTTCTACTATTATCTTTATCCAATATAGTGTGGCTAATGCTTAAGATATCTTTTATTCTCTCCACAATCCGCTATTGATAGAGCTTGAATCTATTACATAGTAAAAAGAATATGATAGACTTAATTGAACAAACAACTCAAAGCATATGTGTCTTCCGGATCTGCTTGTACTGTTTCTATACATAACTCCATCACCATCTCCACTACATAAACATAGTAGAAAACCCCCGAAAGTAGCACCGAAAGTATCACAAATGGCACAATCCACGATCCACTCTTCTTCTTCACCTCTCTCTTGACACTGTTCTCTAACATGGTTTCAAGATTTCGAATTCTTGCTGCGATTTGCTGTGAGATGCTGGATTTCACACGTTCCTGCATCTGTCCCTCTAGCTCTGTGATTCTACCCTCTGACACATCTCCACGCTGCTGCAATTTACGGATCATAGCATTGATGGAGTCATCGATCGCTATTATTTACCTTCGAATGATACAATTACATGTCATCGAGTGCTCCAATTCCCGCTTCAACTTCTCCAATTCATCTGATTCAGCATCGCTTAACGACTTTGCTAACGAAAAAAGCGCCAACTCTGTGGGATTCAGCTTCGAGACATCAATGCCATCCTCAGCCAGCAAGGCATTCAAATCGTTATTAAATGCATCTTCGCGAGACTTTCGAGTGATTTCCTCTTCATTCGCGAGACTTGTGACTCCCAGCATCGTGCTGATTTCGATCACATCGTGGTTGTCTGCAAGATCTCCTGTTGAAGCACTCACTCCAATATATGCGTTTTGCCACCATCCTTCTGGAAGATCGACCTTGGCAGAAATGCAATTGTCGTAATAACCGCGATTATGAGGATCAGTGCGCACAACAATCTGACCTGTTTCTGCATCATACGAGATTTGCACACGAGCGAAACTATCAACCTGACATAAAAAGAAGAAAAAATGGAAACGGAAAAATCTTGACGTTTTTCGTAGAAACGATAGCTGGAAACACAACCAGCATGTTCACGATCAGGGTAATAAGCACTCTCCGAAGTATTGTTGCCGATATAAAGACTGATATCACGATGGAACCGATAGTACTAAGATTGAAAGACAAGATCACAACATGCCTCCGGATTGCGATAAGTACTTAGATCGACTGAAAAGCCAACATAATGCTCGTTTGATCCGTGCAATTTCCCCTAATTATTTAGATAGTCCTTACAGAACGTACATCAGTGTGAGTATCTTGAGTCGTGAAAAAAATGGTCATTCCGTCACCAAACAGGGTCTCTCCCTACAATTAGATAGAATGTACACTTAAACCTGTCCACTAATTCTAAACTTCACAGTGGTTAACCATTTGTTGCTTTTCAAAGGTTTATCATTCCAGCAATAACCAGATTTGCTCTGACGATCGGGTGTAAGGCGGACAAAGTACTCCTTAATCGAAACATCACCTCCACATGTCCATCCCTTAATCCTTCTATTTCCTTCAACTTAGAGAGAGTCAGCAAAGCATACCAGACCATCCATAGTTCTTAAAGGGAGCTGAGAACGAATGTTCCTCGCTAATCAACTGAGCAACAGAAAAAGCAGATAACGAAATCAAAAACACGATGGTTTTTATCATTCTCCCTTTTCTACCTATTATACTATATAGGAAGAATAATGACCAAATTCGCAGGATTTTATGGAAACGAATAATTCTATCAAACTATCTCCCACGGGGATGATTGCATCATGAAGCTGGATCGATTTGAATAAGAAATGTAAGTTGTTTCTAGAAAACCCAAACAAGAATTGAAATGAGTTTCATATTTGAAAACAAGACACATTAGAGGAAGTTTTGTCAATACCAATTGAAGTGCTGTGAGAGTCATGTAGAATTCAAAGTCTTGAATAAAAACAAAACAGTTCGAGAAAAGAATTGTGTTACATCGATCAATATTATTTCACAATTCTGTCAATATAGGAACAAAGTGTGTTTGAATTTGGTCATTTTTAGGGAGTTTCGTGATTTCGATTTTAGGATTCCATCTTATAAACACTAATGAATTGTCTCATTTATATCCTGGTATTTGTAACGATTGGAGCTACAAGGCCAGAGAGATCAAACGGGGTTGTTCCTCCTGATACACTTTGGCATATCAGAATGATGTCTCCTCCAGTGGAGGGGGATAATACGATCAGTATATCTTCTTTCGGTTGATTATTGTAGAATGTGGTGACTATTCTCTGTGTTTACCAGCAGAGGAGTACTGTACGACCTACAGTTTACTGTAACCATGTAGCAATGAAGTTTATGTACCGATTTCTGCCTTCTAACGAGAGTGGAATATGGACATTCCATCGACTTGTGTTCCAATACTCTGGAAAGAACTGTAAGTCATCAGACAGAGTTCTCTGGATGAACATCACCTATTCGATTACGGAGTTCAGCGGGAATACGTATAGTTTCCAGCGTGTTAACGGAAGCTTCGAGTTTGTGGAGTCTCTGTCGGCCTATTGCGAGCCACTCAGTGCGAATCAGGAGCATTCGATCAGTGACTATGTGTGTACTGGCTTTCCTGAGAATCCGAGACTAAACTTGACAGAATTGCTATCACGTGAAAACGAGTCTGCTGAGTTTTTGTTTAGTATATGTGTTGATCGTCGTTAATGGGTAGCCGAAAGGCAGCTACAAGTGAATTTGGTAAGCGGAACTGCTTTTTACGAACTCGAAAGCAGAGAATGTTTGTTCTTTTCTATTATTAAGAGTAGTATGCCAGAGTGTTCAACTCGAAACCGCTGTCTTGTATATTGTTGTTTTTAGCATCTGCTTCGCACTCATTGTTGCTTTTTTTTCCATTGTTTGCGCCAGACGTCCCGATTCTGCATATCGACGACATGAAATCCGAAGTATTTCTACTCCACTCCCACTTGGTACGCACCCCTATTCAAAGAAGTGTTCTTATCAACGTTGTGCAGTGGACATTATTGTATAATCTGTTTCATACAAACACTTTCACAGCACGGTTACAGGATTTCTGACGGAGGCTCGCCGAAATCAAAGTCTGCAGGATTTACTATTTCCAGCTGCACATTGACTTGGGGTCCATTAAGAAGATAGTCAAACAGGGATTCAGATAGGTGTTGGATTTCCTTGTTGTTGTCCTTGAGCCTTAGGATATAATTCTTCACCAATGTGCAGAATTCCAAGTCGTTAAGAAACGACTGAAGAGACGATTCTACTCGAAAACAAGCCATTCTACCTACTGTATTGACACAATCGATACAGGATTCTCAACAAATGAACGCTGTTGTCTTCTGTCTGGGGCTTTCGTAAAGCCACCGATAGCATATCTAATATACCATTGTCTATCAACTGTTTCGCATGCTCTACAACTCACCAACATGTCAATTGTTCACCTTCCGATCCAAGATAGAATAGATACAGTTCTGAAGGTATCTCCAGACTGCTATCACTGCTAATTGCAGCCATGAAGATGGTTTGATACGTCGATGGTGCAGCAGCCCAAAGCAATGGGGACACAATTGCATTGTTGGAAAACTCGTCGAATAGTTGAATCGACTGATGAATGATGGAGGGGAAACAGGCACCACGGTTGATTTCCTCCATCAAACAGTACACTATCGACTTTGCAGAGTTTTCATTCTGACTATACTCTACATGGGGAGGCCCTATCAATCATTACGAAGCAGGCAAACAAGGAAGTCGATTAATCGTTTCACTAATACTTCCTTCAACGGAAACAGAGGCATCTTTTCAACCAGTTCGTCCTTATAGGGTCTAAAACAAGAAGGATCTCGGGCTAGAATGAAGGACATGAGGTATTCTTACTTATAGTAATTATACGTTGCATCACTGGTAGAATTGAAGTAATCGGCTCCACTTGTGAGTAGTCCAGTTTGACTACATCAATGCATACATCCAAAATTGCTTTGATAGGGATTTCATCCTTTTCGCCATCTATTTATCATTCTTCCCTGTTAATATTACATGGCAGAAGACCTAGCAATACAACCCCAAACTTTTCCACATCAATGACATCATGATACTTCCAATACAAAGAGAGGAGTTGAGTCAAACCGCCGGCTTGGACGAAATCTTTCCGAACAACTTCCAGTTGCCCGATGAAGCCAACCATCTCAATAATATCGGTGATATCACGACTCTCGTCGTTACACAGAACAGAGTAGAGATAAACACCGAGAGGTTGTGTTAGTTGAATGCAATAAACAGAGGTATGTTGTGTGACCAGTGATGCATCTACAACACAGATAAAAAGAGTCAATACGATAGACAACCTGGTGAATGAGTTCCGCTTTCAATAACCGAATTGCATGTGTAACGATCAGATCTTGGTTGCTAATAAAGAAAGAGTGAATAGTGAAGTGCTCCGAGAGGAGTTGATCTGCTGATTAATGAGGATTCATAGCCTACAGAATGCCAAACGAAGTAAAAGATTAATTACTGAGCCAACAAAATCACTGAAAGCCTGGTCTTCCTGAACAGGTCTACGAACTCCCAGGATAATCGGAACAAGCACACCGCAGATAGATGCATTTTCACTCATGTCAATCATAGTGCATAACTGCACGAAGATCGAAAAAGTCCGTAAATCAGCCAAAAGCCACTGTTGCTTTAAGAGGATTTCGATAGCATTCTTCAAGTTGTCATTGAATGGAAGCGAAGATGTCTTTCCCTTCAATATTTGGAGCAATAGGGACAGTGTTAGTCTCTCCAGCTCTTCATTCTCTGGATAAGTCAGTAGGATGTTGATTAACGACTCATCGATACCCGACTGACTTATGATTTCCCTGTTAGTGGCTAGTTCGTCGCCTACTTTGGATGCATCCAATGCATCGAGGAGTTTCTTCACCGCATCAATCCACTTTCCTTCTTCCTGCTGTGTTGGTAGCAAAAAAAGCGAAATCACTCCCATCAGAGGTGAATTCATTAACTGTGAAACACCTGGAATATGCAGTTCCAAGTTATTCTTCGCATTGTTGAGTGAGGAGTGTCGGCCATTGTTGAGATTCATTCGCATATTCTTTCTGATCGATTCGCAATATGCCAGCACGATATGGCTAGAATTCGATTCATTTGTTAAGTTTGTTAAACTTTCGTCGATATGAACATTCCTCAGTTGCTGACAACCTCGATCTATGAGTAAGGCAACGACTCTACTACTACAATTTGTGGAAAGCAGAGAAAGAATCCACACAATCTCAGTGACATACTCCACATTGTTACACTTTTCCAGCTGGAAAACGAGAGTTTGCGACACGTTGGAATTTACCACTTCTTGTAGACAGTCCACACTCTGCATAGTAATATATCTCAAGGCACAGCATGCATCGATGAGCCACTCGTTCGACCATTTAATGACACGAGCAATACGAGAGATTACACCTGTGGCAATGATTGCATTACTTGCATTCGTCACCTTGCAAAGGGAAACTACAATCCGACAACAAGCAGCCTTTAGTTCATTGTCAGGATTTTGATCTAGAAAGAGTATGACACCCATTAATCCTTGTTTCTTCACGAAATGGTCTGCACACGATGCAGATATTCCCACCAAGACCTGAAGTGCTTCCAACAAAGGTAATTTCGACACTGTACTATCCGAAACATTTGCCGAAAGAGTCCATCGACTTAACACATCGATAATAGTGAATCGATGGAACGATTGCTGAAAGAACACTTCTGACGCCATAGCTGTGAACACACTGCATGCAGCCACCAAGATTGAAGATCGATTAATGTAGTGAGATAGTATGGAAAGAATATCGCTCAATACATCGTCTTTAAAACACTGCTGTCGGAAGGAAACACTGTTTTCAGCCACAGATCCCATGACAATCATAGCACTCTCACATACCTCCGCCACCGCTTGGTTTTGCAATAGAATCTTATGAAAGGTGTGGCACTCCGACTCTAACCGGTGTAGAGTTCCTTCTGATTTCATTGCCTGCAATACCTGCAAGGACAATTGCACACATGTAGGAACAGTCATGAAGTCATTTAATACCTGGACACAGAAATCCGCTGTGATGGGAAGGTCAACATAGCGATGAGCTGACTGGACAGTTGTTAACAGTGTGAGAATCAACATCGATCGTGTGACTACTTCCTTATCACTTGAAGCAGACGTAGCGATTTGGATGATAGTCCGAACACCATGCAAAACAAGAAACGCATTCAGCAACCGATTATCTATATAAGTAGAATAAAGTAATGATACAATCAGATTCCACCAGATTTGCCAATCCATCTAGAACTGACAACTGCTCGTTTCGATCCTTGTTAATCAATCGATGTAGAATTATCTTCATCAGCAGAATCTCGTTTTGGTCGCCAAATGCATTTTCACGTACATCTACTAAATAACTCTGCAAGACTCCTACTCAAGTTTCCCAGATTCTTCTCAATAGACCGGAGCTTTGTTCGAATCATCTGGTCAATTGACTGGGGATAGCGAATCTCACCCATGCTGTTCACATGCTGCAATTCTTGCAACGAATTTGGTTCTTCCTGGAGCGTAATTCGACTCTCCAGATGTTCCAGCATCTTCACAATTCCTACACTCTTCAAACGGCCCCGAAGATCTTCTATTTGTTACTTTAAATCCTTATAGCAACGCTTTCGAGTTAAGATGTTTAGAATTGACAAAAAACGATCTACAAGATACAACGAAGATGCATAGGTTTCCACAGTTTCTACCAATATAGAGAAAGTCTCATCAGAGTAAAAACTACTTTCAAAGACTAGAGATGATTAGAAAATGAAGGAGAAACAAGGAATTAATGTGCCAGCGATCACACCAAAATCTTCCATCACCTTCTCACTCTGCTTGTGAAAAAAGCAAGCATACGAAAGACAGGGAATCACTGAAGAAAGATCCGCCTGTTTGTGGAGAAATTCAAACGACTCTAACCTTCAACAAGTACCATTCACATACTCTCGTTATCCACCATCAGCATGATCGCATGGATAGCTGCAGGAATATAGATACTCATCGACTCTGAAAGAAGACAATGTAAACAGAATGCAAGGAAAGAACTCTGTTCTTCCCAGCACACTCTCTCACTATCCAAAACTAATCGCGGGGATTCGGACCAAGTCAATGGGATTTGAAACTCCACTCGAGGAGGAACTGGAGAAGGAATAGGCGTTTCTTGAACAAAGAGACGTTTCATTTTATCAACAAGTTCAGGAGAGTGTCTAAAGAATATTTCATACGACTGGATTTCTTTGCGGATCTCAGGAGATTGAATGAGTGCCACTCCTGAAGGAGCTGCCTGCAGAGCGATAAGAAAGTCAAGAAGAGCATCCCAGAGTGAGCTATCAAGCAAATTACTAGGGGTAGTGCTAATGGCATTCATTACCACCTCGCTCTCCACGATGGCATCAATGAAAAATGGAGCAATCTGAGCTAAACGAGTAAGGGTGGAGAGAGTGGTGATAATCAGTTGTGTGTCGTCATCGAGAGCAATCAAGTGAGTAATGCACAGACTGAGAAATTCAGTGCGAACCATGAAAACACAAGCAGTTTCTTCGCATAATAAATAGATGTCAAAGATACCTTCATTGCAGAGTGGCTGAAGCACATTCTGCACAGAATATGCCAGCTCGTTGTGCCGTGGATACAGATTCACAGCTGCCTCGGTCATAGCGACGAGGTTTTCAAGGAGAAGAAGATAGTGCAGGAGGGCTATGAGTAACTTTCCATCGCTACAGCAACGATGACTCACAAGAGGTCGGAGAAAAGAGAAGAAATCAACTAAAACAGAGGGTTCGTGGCAGCAACTGATTTGCATGACTTGATGAAGAGCAGGCGAGTGGATAAACGCATCGATTCCCTCATCCGACTTGAGCAGAACGCTCAGCAGTTGCAGCAGTTGCGATAACAGCGAAGGTGTTTCCGTCGTTTCTGCAAAATTACCTGCTGCGATGAGAATCTCTCGAATGCAGTATTTTTTCATTGCGATCGCATGCAGAATGCTGAACACAAGGTCAAGATTAGGGAAGTCACTGTGCAGGAGCAAGATCACGCTCGCAGCAACGGAGGGAACATCAGCCTGCTGGAAAAACACGTCTTTTGAACAGAGGATCGACAGCATTTCGAGGAGAGTGCGTTGGAGAGTGGTTATCGCGGTGGAAAGGTGATTCGTGATCCAGGGAACGAGGAGAAGAAAGTTGGAAACGTTCCATGCTGAATGAAAGACTAGTGAAAGAGATACCATGCTTCAATTGATTCGTCAACCATTTGAGAATCACGTGGATCAACTCAGGATCTTGGGTAGACTGAAGGAACGAAAAAAGAGAAACGATTAAAGTAGACTCGTGATCTTCATCTAATTTGGACGCCTTTTCACTCAGGTACCAGCAATCTCTTCCTTCAACACATCGAGGATCTTTGAAGCATGATCCATATACCGTGTTTGAATGAGACGGATGCAACTACGAATACCAGAGGAGCGATACACCTTGAGCACTTCTTCGACAGCTGTGATTAAGAGGAGAGAACATTGGTACCTAGTGTACTCCTGGAACTGCTGTCAGGAGGACTGGTGAGATTCTAAATCGTGAAGGATTACTAAGAGATTGACTTCTTTTCCAAAAGCGACAAACACAGTACTACCGTTCTTAATGCCCATTTCTGAAATCCTTTTCCTTCCGTCAATAATTTCTCCATTGAAAAGGACAGCGCTAAATGGTTTCCCATCCATATCATGATTCTAGCCATCAATCATTTGATAACAGAAATGCACCTTTAATTTACATTTAATATAAGATAGCAGTAAACGTGTACTCTCATTCGAGGTAGAACAAAAGGAAAAGGACTCGTTTAGATCAGGGATAGAAATAGAAATGATGACTCGTTGCTTTCCAGTGTTCGCAGCTTCCTTGTGAGAAATCTGCTTTTCTACAAGAAAGCCCCTCCTGTGTGCATTACCCATCAGTATTATTTCAGTGAACCTGGTTTGAGAAGTTAAACACAGTAAGCAAAAGAGGATTTATTCAAAGACTTTAGGAAAACAAACATAAAATAAGGACATGTTTATACCACTCAATTTAGAAGATACCGATCTTGTTGGCAACGTCCATGGCCTCGGTTTCACCACTCATACGCACGAACGCCTTCTTGAAACCCAAGGGAGAAATAACAGTATTCACCTTCGCACACTTCACATTATAGAGCTTGTTAATGGCGTTGCGAATCTGTCTCTTGTTGGCACGAATGTCCACGAAGAAAGTGAGAATATTCTCAGACTATCAAATCAGGCAACTCTGGAGAAAAAACCTCAATCTTCTTCATAGAAGACTCGCTCACAGCAGGCTTCTTAATGATGGCGTAGGCGTCCATCTTATTCTCCTTCGTAACAGCATGTCTCTCGTACTTGGGCTTACGTGCCAGCTTAAGAGTCTGGGGGCGGAAGAAATGGATGTGGGTATGAATATGGCCTGCACGCTTCTTCTGAATACGCTGAGTCTTCTTAGCAGCGGTAGTGGCTAAACAATACGTTAGACTTCATTCTCGGGAACACAATCGATTTTACAACAGAAATACTCTACCTTTAGCAGTATTAACCATGATCTAAACGAGTCCTTAAAAACTTCTAGTGAATGGAATAAGGGGAGTTTCATCACCGATCCAGGGGTTGAATTGATACTATCTGAAAAGCAACTATGATATTGCATATCCCCATCTGTTGTTTTGTTTCGGATCATAGAGGTGAGGAATTGCTGAAACATTAGAGATTCGGAAAGAGGACTAGCTGGAACAGGCAAAAACATGAAAAAGCGAAAGATGGAGAACAAAATGTTGAACAAACAGTACAATTCTGTATTTTGCTGCAATCTTCACATATTGATTTTCGACGTACTCGGTCGCAATCACAATCTTCAGAAATAGAGTTGTGGCAAACGCGGCAAACATAATCGCCAACTCGTTTCACGTTAAAGTCATAGCGTTCATCTTGGCTTAAAAGCATTAGATCAAAATAGTGAGGTTCCAAATTACTGGCATCAATGTCGTCAGTCTCTTTGGGATCACAGTCATCGCGAATGATAAACATATTAAAATGGCAATTCTTCAAGTAGAGTCCCAACACTTCGAATAATTTACCACAAAACGGACATGTACCACAGCAGCCAAAGAAGATCCGTTCACTTTCAATAAAACCACAGTTGTCGACTACAATCTTGTTGAAAAAGGAACAGTTCTCATCTGTACATCTCCCTTCCTTGTTCAAACCATCCATCAACACTCTTCCAATGTCATATACTAACACATGAGAATCATCAGTCAGAGATGATACACTATCATCGGCTAGCTTTGCATTTCTCTCATCACACAAGACAAGCTCCTCTTTGGATTTCCCAACCTTCTCACAAACAACTGATGTAAGGGATTCGAAAGAAAAACCCTCTGCAAAGTGATGTGAAAAGGAAGTTAGGTAATAGTGAAAATACATTTAAGAAACAGTATCAAGGATATAATGAGATCCAAACTTCATGATTAACAAGGAATAACTGGTCAACTCGATAACTTTCCACTGTATCAGTGTCTCGGTCTAAAACAAACATGTATTACATGAACAGTTTCACGCTCTTATCTAGACACACTTCTACTCCGAGAATAGCAGCTGCCATTCACTCATCTCAATGGTATTTCCATAAATGTTATGATTCAGATTCACCACAGAGCGGCACACCCAACTGATCGTGTTGTACGCCACAGTCGAATTGGTTCTGAATGTCTGCACCTGGAATCTAGCAGTCCACTGCACATTCTCACGACTATCCACCAGAGTCCATGTTGTGCCATCCACACTTCCGTACAAATCCCAGCGGTTGCAAGTAGGAGCGGGGTCCTGGTCAGCGCTCGTGAAGGAATACACGCTCAACATGTTGAGGTTGCCGTTGGGGAAAGTGTAATTCACATAAAGAGGGAAGTCATTGCTGTGGACCGAACTTCTCCACTTCGTCGAGGTCAATCCATCGAACATGTTGATCACGGTGTCTGTGCTGTAGCTTGGTATGCTGGAGACAACCTCGCCTCCCTCTGCTGTCAGGGATTCGCTGTGCAGCAAGAACTCGATCTCGCAGTCGAAAGTCTCACTTCCGCTCACAACACCCTGGGCAGCATGCACCTCCACGGCGAACTCATAGACACCATCCTCAGTGGGATAAGCAGACAGCAGGGCACGCAGAGTGTGGGCCGTTACCTCGCCGCTGGACAGAGCATAGGTTCCTGCAGTGATCTCACCGGCAGGCATGTTGTATCTATAAGCGATCTGCCCGTTGATGTAGAAGATGAATCCGGAGTCGGTGTTGATTCTGACTCTCATTCCGAAGAAGCCAGGGACATTCATCACATACCTGTTACGGAAGTAACGGGTGATGGTGGTGATCTCGGGGTAAGGATACATTGCCGCCCAGTTCACGTCATTCACAGTCCAGTCGCTGTTCACCATGGCTGTGTTGGTATAACGCCATGCCGTACCATAAGGAATGTCTTCGGGAATGGAGAAGGTCACGGTCATGCTGCTTCCATTTATATCCATCTGGTAAGCACCGACCTGACGGTTCTCTGCGTAGATGGTCAAAACAGAGTTTTCGCTCCACTTGTCTCCATAAGCATCGACCATCAGCAGCGTGTGCACTCCTCTGTTGATGCAGATATCTGTCACTCCAGCAACACAAGTATCCTGCTTGTACACAAGGTGCTCAGCGGTAGTCTCAGTACCCTCATAAATGAAGAAGCTCTCATCCTCAGGATATGAAGCACAGGTGCGCAGCAAATGGATAGTGATCTTACCAATGCAAGGATCAGCAGTAGGGCCTGCAGTAGTAGGAGGTAGGGTAGTAGGAGGTTCAGTGGGAGGCTGAGTAGTGGGAGGTAGGGTAGTAGGAGCTTCAGTGGGAGGCTGAGTAGTAGGAGGAAGAGTGGTAGGAGGAAGAGTAGTAGGAGCCTCAGTAGGAGCAACAGTGGTAGGAGGAAGAGTGGGAATCAGAGTAGGAAGATCCTCATCCACCAATTCGATCGATCCAGTCAGATGATAACCACCCATGAGAATAGCACTTCTCAAGGAATTGGCATAGAAGTAAAGAGTGTTGGAGTAACGAATATAGCTCAGTCTTATCAACGAGTTCGATCCAACATAGAACTGACCAATAGCAGTATTCATGTTTCTCATGTATACAGTGCTGACATAGTTCATGCAGTTACTACCAATCGTAACGTTATACAGCATTGGCGTATCGAGAGTGAATTCACCACCGTTATATGAGGCGAAGCAACCGTTTCCGATGTAGATCACCTCCAAGTTGGGGGCAGAAATGGAGAGAGAGTGTGCATTGAACATGGCAAGCGACTCGAAGTGAAGCTCACGCAATTCAGTGAAGCCAGAAATGGTCACTGTATCAAGATCTTGATAGCTCGCTCCACGGAAAGTGAGAGATTCCACATTCGATGGGATATCGCTGATGGTAGGATAAAGGGTCTCATCAGCAATAATACTTACAATAGGAGGCTGAGTTGTGGGAGCCATTGTAGTGGGAGGAAGAGTAGTGGGAGCCTCAGTAGGGGGCTGAGTAGTAGGAGGAAGAGTGGTAGGAGCCTCAGTGGGAGGTTGAGTGGTAGGAGCTTCAGTAGGAGGAAGAGTAGTGGGAGGAAGAGTGGTAGGAGCCTCAGTGGGAGGTTGAGTGGTAGGAGCTTCAGTAGGAGGAAGGGTAGTGGGGGGCTGAGTAGTAGGAGGACGAGTGGTAGGAGGCAGAGTAGTGGGAGGAAGAGTAGTAGGTAACAGTAATGAACCGAAGTTGAAAGTAGCAGTTCTAGAACTAGCTTCACCCTCCATAGCAAAATCAAGAGAGAAACCTTCAAAAGTAATTCGCACCGCAGAACCTCCTGACCATCCATCACTACTAGTATCTCCCATAACAATTGTATGAAGAACAGGATTGATGCACAGATAATTGGTGGTAGCCACACAACCAGACTGACCAAAGAGAGAGTTAGAATAAGGATAACCACCCTCATAAATGTTGAATGACTCCTCAGCAGGATACAACCCACAAGTACGAGTGATCTCAATCAAGATCTGATCTCCAGAGCAAGTAATAGGTCCAGGTGTGGTAGGAGTCTCAGTGAGAGGTTGAGTGGTAGGAGCTTCAGTAGGAGGAAGAGTAGTGGGAGGAAGAGTGGTAGG